>PVHY01015388.1:0-28553 GCA_004024945.1 Uropsilus gracilis
ACTTTGTCCAGATACATACATGTAGTGGTCTCATGAAAGTCCCCCAAATCAGATTGTTAGTAGACAAACTGAGGGTCACCTCAGGACCCCCACACTCGCATGTTCTACAGGGATTCTGCTATCTGCTGCATGAAGACAAAGCATACTCTTAGTGTGTAAGATCTTTAATAGAATGACTGTGCATAGAGTGGGAGGAAAAGAAAGGATAATAGTTTTGCAATGAAACACCCAAAATTACCCATCCCCTCATAGGCAAATGCCCAGCCAGAGTTGTCTCAAAGTCAGGCTACGGAGGCCCAAAAACTTGTTATAAATCTAAGGCACATTCTGGTGAGAACTCATGGGGAAAGGATGAAAGGGGACAGCAAGTCTGGGGTGAGAGGAGTAAAATCAAAGTAAAAATGGAGATAACAGCTGCCTCTGTCAGCCTCACCATGTGTCTTACCCACAGTGTCTCTACATGTCTCTCCTCCATGTGTCTCCTTCAAGTCCCCAGAGTTGAGTCCCTGGTGCAAGTTCAAAGCTGAGAAGCAAGCATGATTTCTTCATCGCATGACTCTTTCCTCCACATGCCCCCTCCCAATTTTCTCTGCCAAGTCCTTCTTAGCTCCCCCTTACCATTCAGCTTCACCTTTCATTAGGTGTCACAGGGAACATGGAACCTCCAGGTTTTAGATCACACTGTTACAGTTACACTGCCCTAAAAGTCCATTGTGTTCCACAAATTCATTCCCAGACTCTGGTAAACACTGATCTTTTTACTCTCTCCATAGTTTTGTCATATCCAGAATTCATATAGATGGAATCATACAGTATATAGCCATTTTTTATTGACTTCTCTTGCTTAGTAACATACATTTATAGAGTGATGTTTACAGAATATAAATTGGATGACTTTTCCTCTGCTTTAATTGCTTCCGATTGCTTCTTGCCTTGCTTATAGATCAAAATTCTAAATCCTCAAGTAATTGAAAAGGTCCCTAATTCAGTGGTTCTTAACTGAGGGGCAAGGGTGTTGGAAAATTTAGGGACATTTTGGTTGTCATAAATATCAAGGGGGCATTACTTGTGACTGGCAGTCACTGGGCAGAGACCAGTGAGAGAAACTTCTTGCAAGCTTGTATATGCAAATTAATACCCCACCTCTATGTGGAATTGTTCTGCCCCAAAACCAATATCACCCCCATTGAGAAACACCCTCATGGATGCCTCCAGCCTCATCTTAAACCACTCCTTTGCTGCTCACTGAACTCCAGTCACCCTGGTCTTGTTTCTAGCCCTCCACAGAACCCAGGGCCTGCTATTTTTTTCTGCTTGGAATATGATTCTCTTCTGCTTAGTTACTTAATGCTTACTGACCCTTCAGAATCTCTGTTTCAGCAATTTTCTTCATGGAGACCTTCAATAACTCCTCATTATAGTGTGTACTTCCTCAGAACTGAGTGTTTTTCCCTCAGAATATTATCTCGGTTTATAACTATATACTCTACTCACTTGTGTAATTATTTGATTAATGTCTATCTCATCCATGAGATCAAAAGCTACAAGAAAGCAGGCATCACATCTGTTTTTGTTCACCATTATATACCCAGCCCCTACTCTAAAGCTTGACTAATAGTGTTTTCTCTCTCTCTCTCTCTCTCTCTCTCTGTCAGTCTATCTCTCTCTCCTTCTCTCATGCAAGTCCACATAATTATTCCCAGGTCTTAAGGGGATATAGTCTATAGAAATTATCTGCTTTCTAGAGGTCTTAGAATCATTAACTCCCACTGAGCTTTTTGAAGACAGAGGGTAAAATGGATAGTAAAAACATTCTTTTTAATTATTGTCTGCACTCAACCTTATTAGAATGGAATCAAAATGGGTATGTCTTCAATTTTACCCTCATTCCAAAAAGCTACACACATTTTGATTGATTGCTTATTCCCAAACCTAATCATATTAAAACAAGTAGAGTGTTTCAAGGATGTTGTCTATTCACTTTTTGATGTTTTCAAGATGTGTGTGATACCTGTCCAAATTCTGTAAGATTTGAAAGACACCCTATCAAGAGCCTAACAGTCTTGGAACATGGTCCAAGTGGTGGAGCTACTTACACCTCAATTCTCTAGTGAGGACTGCATTGAAAACCAAGACACAGACTGTTTCAGCTCTCAGTGTTTGGAGTTGGTTAGTTTTTTTAATGCCAGCAACTAAGCAATCAGAAAAAAAAAATCCAGAGTTATATACAGGTACACATGACAGAAACTGCTGAGAGAAGAAATGTATTTCACTGAACCCAGAGAACACTACACCAAAATGAGTGGACAAAATGGTAGCACATGGTACAAAGTGTCCATACTGACAGTTTTTCTGGGTTCAAGGGAGGCTGCATCTGCACTATGGCATCACTGTTATGATGCCTGCTATTTGAGGACATTTCCTGGACTTCCAGGAAATAGTACTCAGAGGAGTGCAGGGTAAGAAAACAGTTGGCCTCACTTACCTTTCCCATTCTCACTCCCAAGACTGAATTTAGAGCATTTGCCATGCTATGTATCAACAGTTCATAGATTGAGTTGGCTGGAACCAAAGAAATTTCAGCCTATGCCTTGGATCATTCACAGGGGCAGTTTACCAGTATGTACAACCCCATAAAAAGCAGCTCAGAGAGTTGTGGTGGACTTGTGTTTTGTAAAAGCAAAACTTCCCTCCCTCCCCCAGAATTTATGTGACTCATCTGATTATATGGATATAACACAGATGGGAAAAACCAAATTCTTCCTAATGTTTTAATCCCCTCTCCTCCAGAGTATAAATTCACAGCCCCAAGCAAATATCTATGAATCAAGCATTATTTTGGACACTACAATTCACAAACTAAAATAATCAGATATTTCAATAACCTTGTCAATAACTTTTAGGAAATTTAAATACCCTTCTCAATAGATTTTAGATTTTTTTTTTAATTTTTCTACCACTTGGCACTTACATTAGGGTTTTGTCACCTTTTTAAAATAGGAAGAGTTGAACTCAATAACTTTCTAACGATTCCTCACCAAAGGGAAGAATATCAAAATAAAGAAGTAATTTTTTATTTAAAAAGACAATTATCGCTCCAAGTAAAAACATATTAATAGTAGAGGAATATGTAAAAGGAAAAGTCTAATTTTCCCTTCCCTTCTCCCTTCCTCCTGACCAAAAACACGTTTTCCAGAAGATACTGTTAACAATTTGAGTCCTTTGAAACATGTTATTTTATAAAATAGTAGAAGAGACTCTTTAAATGTAGCTAAAGAAAGCTGGTTCTCAGTGATTACCCTCTCAGACTAGTAAAATTTTTACCAGATCCTCAAAATGGAGGAGGGAGGAATGCTATACAATAAGGCCACTGTTCCCCCAAATTTTCATCCCCCCCAAAAGCATTTGCTAATATTTTCTCACATGGACTCCATCTTCACCTATATTCTGCATACCAGTTGATTTTATCATGGAAAATCTCATTGTTCCCTTTCTCCGGTAATCAAAACCAAATACGACTGACCTTGTATTGAGATTATCAGAGGACTTAAGCTATTTCCTAAAGTGGTCACTTGTGAAGGACATTATTTTTAAAGACCATTTATTCCTTTACTCGACAATTATTGAAAATTAAAATATTGCAGGCCGGGCATGGTGGCACATGCCTGTAAATGGCAACCTAGGAAGCCGCAGCGGGAACCAGGGATTGCGGTTCTTGTCCCGCTCAGGGCTACGTAGCAAGATCTAGTTCCATAAAATAGCTGGGCTTGATGGTGCGCACCTGTAATTCCGGCTACCTGGGAAGCTGAGGCTGGGGATTGCTTGAGTCAGAGTAAGGTGGCTGAGGAATGCTGTTTTATATAGGATGACCATGAACGGTGTCTTTAAGGGCAATATTTACAGAGATCTGAAGGAAGTAACAAGTAACGGAACAGCAAGTGTAGGGATTCTGAGAAAGCAGTGTGTACTTGGTGTGTTAAATGAATTTTATTCAACCCCAGTCTACTTGGTACACAACAAGCAAAGATGAAAATAATGGAAGATAAGATCAGAGAGATAACTAGGAGAAGATCAGGTAAATTTTTTGCCTTTTCCTCTGAATGAATTGAAATTGGTAGGAAGAATTTGAACAGAGGAGCAATGTGATCTTAATCATGTTAAGGGATCACTTTGCATGCTAGTTGAAGAAAAAATTCTGGGTATGACCAGAGAGAAGCAGGTTTTACAGGTAAAGGAAAGGAGCAGTGAGGTCAGTTAGGAAGCTGTACTGCTAATTCAGGTGGAAGAAGATGGAGGTTAATGACAGATAGTAGAAGAAAAGGCAGTGAAAACTGATTGGATTATAGGCATGTCTTGAAAGTAGAACTGATGGACTAAAAGTGAGATGTAAAAGAATTTAAGTAAGTCATTTATTCAACAAATACATATTGATCGCTAAATAGTGCCAGGAACTGTTCTGCATGCAGCAAATGAAGCAAATAAAATCCCTACATTTATGAAACATTCTAATGGATAACAGCTAGCACTTAGGCATTTCTAATCTTTTGTTTTCGTAACTCATTTAACTCACACCATAACCCAGTAAGGTATGTGCAAAATGGTATTGCCTCCAACTTGCAGATGAGAAAAAATAAGTCACAGAGAGAGGGTAATTAAGTTATTGCGATCTCCCAGCTGTTAAGTAGCAAAGCCATGCTTAAAACTCAGAAGCCCTGCTCCAGAGTCTGAGATCAAATAAATATGCCTTCTATCAGGTCAGTATCCGCACACCAGGAGTCAAAGCTGGACCAACTAACTACAATGAGCAACCCTAACTGCTACAGTACTTGAACATTTTTTACCTCAAAAATTGTAAGAATGCATTTGCCATGATTCTGAACATAAGTCTAGGTAGCCTGGTGCTATGGTCTGAATCATGCCCGTTTTCATCATATATTGAAACACTGGCCCGCAATGTGATGCTATTTAAATATGGGAATTAAATAGGGTTAGACAAGGTCTTGAGAGTGGAGCCATCATTATGGGGTTTTTTGCTTACAACAAAAGGGAACAAAGCTTGTTTTGTTAAATAAATACTTTATCATATAGATAATTATTTCATATTTTTGTAATCCCCGGGGCTCTCACTCCCTGATGGTTCTCTCACTCACAACCCCGCCCCCCCCTCAAGTTGTGAACTTCAGTTTGTTTTTTAGCTTGTTTTGATTTTTCCTTCCAGCCTTTTGTTTGTTTTTCCTATGTCCCATATATTAGTGAAACTAATTTGGATTCTGTCTTTTTCTTTCTGATTTGTTTCTGCTAATATGATTTCTTCTAGGTCATCCATGTTATTATAAAATCATCAAAGTTGTCATTTTTAATTGATGAGTAATATTCCATTGTGTATATATACCACCTCTTTTTCATCCATTCATCTGTTTTGGGGCATTTGAGTTGCTCCCACAGAGCTTGTTTCTTCTCTCCACCATGTGAGGTTCCTGCAAGAAAGAGGCTGTCTGCAAACCAGGAAAAACGCCCACTCCAGGAATGGAATCAGTTTGTACCTTGATCTTGGACTTCCGGTTTCCAGAACTGAGAAAAGTAGTTTCCTATTTTTTAAGCCACCCAGTCTATGATATTTTGTTATGGCAGTCCAGGCTGACTAAAAACACCTGGGCACAGAAAGATGTAGGCCAGTAAGTACTCTCTAAAATGTCCTGCATTGTTTTACACAAAATGTTGTGTCACAGATCCATGTGGTAGGCTTAATTATCCCCTAGAATGGCTAAGTGGAATTCAAAAAAGGAGAGAAGTCATCAAGCCTACTGAGAACCTGACATACTGCCAGGCACACCAGGAGGATATGGTCAGCAAAATTACCCTGAGATTCTTTTGTGGATCTCTCTTATAAATATGATAGAAAGAAATATGTGGGAACAAAAATGAAAGGGAATCTTGATATTTGAAGATATGATGATAGGGAATGCTTGCATTTTTATAGCATGCTTACTGTGCTATAGCTCTATGCTAAGTACTATACTAAGTACTTACTATGCTATAGCTCTACGCTAAGTAAGAAAATGCAATACCTTATCTAATCTTCATAAAAACCTAGGAGGAAGATGTTAGTACCTCTCCTGTGAAACTGAGGATCAGTAATGCTCAGGGACTTCAACCAGGCTCTCCCAAATAAGTGATGAAGGTGGAACTCAAACTCCAATTTGGCTAACTGCAAAGGCCACACTGTTCCCCAGGAGGGGAACTCTCCTCCCGCACTCACCAGTGAGCCCTGCCCACATCCATACCATTCACTCAATGTTACTTGCATTGCATTGCTTCAACTACTTAAATCAAGAATTCTTTGTATATTTCTATACAATCCTTTAGTACAACCTCATTCAAACACGTGTCACATCTCTCGCATTTCATCACCTCACCAAGAGCAGGAGCTCTGATTTGCTTATTTTTCATTTCCTGATAATTTTGGTTATGGGGATCTGCTCACAAATGATTATCTAGCAAAGTAGCTGATTAAATACAATCAATAAACTGTTTAAGAAATCAGATGATTCTCTGTTTTCACCCAAAACAAGATTAATATCACACAGATAAAATAGTAACTGCCATTTCTATAAGCTTTAACATGCTCAATACTACCCTAAGTGCTTTCCATGTATTATCTTATTTAACCCTAAACAACTAAATTAGGTGCTTTCATTATAAACTCTATTTTTCAGATGCAAAACTAAGACTCAGAGAGGTTAAAAAAAAAACCACAAAAACACCTTCCCAAAGTCACTGAGCTCATAAGTGATAATGCCACTTTTATGTCTATTCGACTAAAAAGTCAGTTTTCTTAACCACAGGGGTTAAGGTGGAAATTATGCCTTGTTCTCAATGAGATAATATGGCTTTTAAAACTCACATCTGCAAATTATATTAAAAGTTTTATTGAGGTATAATTGAAGTGCAATAAACTCCACATATTTAAAGTGCACATCTTGATTTCATACACATATGAAATCATCTCCACAATCAAGATAATGAATATATCCATCACCCTTAAACTTTCCATGCTTTATTTACTTTTTCATTAGCTTTTACTGAAATAATATTGCATTATAACATGTTTCTCATGTGCATCATTGAGAATCAGCATGCAAATACACTATTTTGTCCTGATTTACACACTTCTCCATTCCTCTTTCCCTTCTGGTCTTTCACTGTCTGACCTATTTAATTAAGTATAAGTTATTGCAAATGACGTGGTTTCATCTTTTTTAATAGCTGAATAGTATCTTATTGTGTATAGTACTATATCATATAATATAGATAGTATTATATTGTCATTAACCTTTTTTATCCATTCATCAATCAATGCATACTTAGGTTGCTTCTAGTCATTACTTATTGTAAATGATACTGCAAAAACATAGGAAGATGGGAGGAGTAGCTCTTCAAATCAGATTTTTTGTATTTTTCAGATAAATACCCAGAAGCAGAATAACTAGATCATATAGAATTTTCATTTTTAATTTTTTGAGGAATCTCTATAATGCTTTTTATAATGGTTTCACCAATTTAAAATCCCACCAATAGTGTATAAAGTCTCCTTCTTCTCCATACCTCTCTAACAATTATTTTGTCTTTTGGATAATAACCATTCTCACATGTGTGAGGTGATTACTCAATGTTGTTTTGAATTGCATTTCTCTAATAATAAAATATGAACATTATTTACTTGGGGGAATTATTGTTTTATCATATGGGATTTTTATACTTTTTTTTTCTTTTTGAAAAGTAAACATTCCTTAATTATTTATTCCTGTTACCGCTACCACAATTTACAGGGCAATATATCTGATATAATAAAAAAAGAGAGAAAAGAGCAAAGTTACAATGGATAAAAGACTTCAGGAATATTCATCTAGTTGACATTATATTGTATTAATCAATGGCTGTACTTTTTTCATACTGTGGCTATGACAGTCCTTAACAAGAAGCGTTTCCTTAGTCTTAAAATAAAATAAATATTACAGAAGGGACAAACTGTTGTAAGAGATGGATACGCTTATGGCGTATACTGTAGTGACAATTTCACAGATGTATACTCACATGCAAGCTCATCAAGTGGTAAACATTAAAAATTGGCAGCCCCTTGCATATCAATCACACCTCATTAAAGTGCCTTATTTTTTTTAAAAAAAGGGTTTCCTGTTTAAGCTTCAGTAACTTTTCTGATGGTAACTTTTCCTTCTGTGGCAGATTTTTGGATGTGGGGATGACTGACTCATAGTAACCTGAAGCTTTCCTATTTTATCTGATACAGTTATAGCATTTCCTGCTTTTTTATATTGTCCATTAGCTTGGAAAAGCATCCCTTCATTTTAAGGTTATGTTTGTCTTTTTGCTTAAGTGAGTCTTTTGTAAGCAACATATAGCTGAATTTTGCTTTTAAATACAACTGACCAGTCAGCACCTGTTGATTGGTGAGTTTGTTTCATTTACTTTAATGCTAATTATTAATATAGAGAGGGCTTGCTTTTTTGTCTTTGGTTTTCCATTTGTTTATTTCTTTCCTTAATTTTTGTAAATTTTTATTCAATTTAGATTGGAAAGACCCTTTCAATATTGTTTATGGGGGGAGGTCTAATACTGGCAAACTCTTTAAGCTTTTGTCTGAGAAGGACTTTATTTCTCCACATCTGAAAGAGAGCCTTGTAGAATTATAGCATTCTACCTGGCATTTATTATCTTTGAATATTCTAACATTTCATTCCATTCTCTCTTGATCTGTAAAATTTCAGCTGAGAAGTCTGATGAACGCTTGATGCAAGTATCTGAAATGTCACCTGTTTGTTTTTTTACACCAGTGATTTTGAATTTCCTTTCTCTTGAATTCTTTGTAGTTTCACAAGTATGTATCTTGGTATAAGTATCACTAGATTTTAAAAACCAGGCCGGGCATGGTGACTCGTGCCTGTAAGCTTCAGCCTATGAAGCGGCCGGGGCTAGGGATCGCGGTTTGAGTCCCGCCTGGGGCCCATAGCGAGACCTAGGTCCAAAAAAAAAAATAGCTGGGCGTGGTGGCATGCGCCTGTAATCCCAGCTACCTGAGAAGCTGAGGCTGGGGATTGCTTGAGTCTGTGGTACCCCGGGCAACGAGAGCCTGCGGTTCCACAGGCAAAAATAGCGAGACCTAGTCTCAAAAAACAAACAAACAAACAAACAAAAACAGGTGTTTTTTGTTTCATGAACTTGTATGTTTAATTCCTGCCCCAGGTTTGGGGATGTTTTCTTTTGTTATCTCTTTGAATAAGTTGTCTGTTCCCTCCTCTCTCTTCCGCTTCTAGCATACCCATTTGCTTTTGCTAATGAAGTTAGGTAGTTCTCATAGTGCTTTTTCTTTGCTCCTTATTTCTCACTCTTTTCTTCCAACTAAGTCATTTGTGTATTATTATCTTCACATTCATTGATTTTATCATTTATTTGGTCTATTTTTTTACAATACTTTTTCTAGCACACTTGAGATCATTTATTGAGTTCTTTACATCCTGAATATCTTTTATTTCCTTATTGAAGATTTCGTTTCTACTTTCTGTTTGTTTCTCTTATTTCTGAGCTTACTAATGTGTTCTCCCTCTTTGATAACCTTTCATTATTTCTCTTATATCACTTTGAATTACCTATCTGACTTTTCTTCTATTTCTTTGAGTTTCTTTATTATAGAAATTTGGAATTCTCTATCTGATATAATCTTTCATTTCTTCGTGATTGTATTCTGGAGAGTTTTTCCCACTTCATGGTGTCATAGTCCCCTGAGGTCTAAATTTTCCTTGTTACATTTTATGTTCTGCCCATTATACAACTTTAAATTTCCCCAAGTTTTTAATAGCTCCCCGTGTTTTTAACTTAGAGAGGTAAACTGCTTTTACTGTTCCAGCAGGTGGCACTGTGACTTGTTTAAAAAAAAAAAAAAACCTGCTGGCTTCTCTAGATATTGAGATTTGTTTGTAGCTTGTGGGGGAGGTAGTGGAGGCTTGGAAGGATACAGCTGATGTCATAAGTGTGTTTGGGGATGTACCTGGTGCATTTTAGTGTTATCACTGATATCTTTTCTCTCTAGCATCGCAAATCTATGACTCAGCAGTTAGTGCACTATCAGTACTGTTCATAGGGGGAGTGTAGTCTATAGCACCTTCTCTTTTGTCTTATTTATTGGGATCCTGGTCTATGTGGAGTACCCCATCTCTTGCATATGAATTTTACCTGGGTCAAAGATGTGTACCTCCACCCCATTTTCACTCTCCCCTGCCTGGGGCAAGTTAGTTGGACTAGAAGCCATTCTGTTTGTGTCCCTCATCCTGCATCACAGTCTCCAAATATTTCTCTCTACCCACTTTGTATTCACTGAAGCCTGAACCCTTCCAGGTCCCCTCTGTGGATAGTATCTGCTGGTCTCTAAGGTACAAATAGCACTTCAGTCTCACTCTGAGACACAAGTTTATATCAGTGTACCACTGTTTGTTAGATATTCCTCTTGAAAGTAAAACAAGGAAAATCCCCTATCACTACATTGGTAATATAATCTCCTGATACTTCACTTTAAAAGAGATATTGATAAACCAGAAAGGCTATCAGGCTACTCTATATGCCTTTTAATGAGCCCTCATTCTGTCCACCCTCCCACTATCCCCAAGCACATTTTTTTTTAGTATGAAATACAGTGACTTAGTAGTAGTTCTGTCTTCCCAATGATCATACCAGCTCTGTCCCTAAGATACTGGGTTCACTTGATCAGTGTCACAATTTGCTGACTGTGATGTTAGATTATCAATGTTAAACATCAATTTGAGGTTACATCAAGGCTAACTACTATAAAAATAATGATAAATTCTCTCTATGTTAGAAAGCTAATCTAGGAAATCAGCTGTGCTGATTGATTTCTTCCTTTTAGAAACAAAAGATGCAAATTATTCATCAGATAGAAACCCTAGGAATTCTTTTGGGCTTCTGTGTATTAGGAAAAATGGGTTTGGAATTTATACGCTTTTGAAAAATTTCTAGCTCACCAACAGAGATTCCTAAACTATGGCAAAGGTAGCAGAGTCAGTCAGAATTATATTCATTTTTTATAAAACCTCTCCAGCCTGTTTATTTGATATACGAGTCCAGAAGTGACAGAATGCCACCAACTTCTTAAAAAAAATTGCATAACATTTTCTTAAAGGGCTTTTCCTTACCAAACCAATGTATCTATCAGCTCTGATCATTTTCTTATCTGTGCTCTCCACCCACACCTTAACATACATTTCTGCTCTAAAGAGAGAGAAAAGCATTGGGAGTGAAGAAGAACTGTGAGACAACTGAATCTTATCAGACCATAGTCCCCGGTCACTATCTCCCATCCATCCAACACCCCAGTAATGCTTCTAATTAGAATGGTGGTGAACACATGACAAGTGAGAATTCAATGCATTATAATGTAAGGATTGATCTATAACGTACAGCTGATATGCCATTGGTGTGGGGGGGGGAGAGTGAAACTGTACACTGAGGTTGTCAAGGAATGTTTTTTGAAAGACAAAAGGCCTTAAAGACATAGGTCCAGATGAGAAGGGGAAATATATTCCAAATGCATCTAGCCACTGGAATGTTTAATGGGGTAGCAAATTCAGTGGATATAGAGCAAAGGAGAACATTCACAGTTTAAGGTATGTAGCAGTTCTGTATTATTGACCTACAAGACATAGAGATACAAATATGAAAATAAGAAAGAGATAGAAAACTGGTAGGGCGAGAAATAGTTTCCAATTAATTCTTCTGTCTTTTTACCAAAATAAATGTCAATCAAAGGTCTGGGTCTTTTAATTTCAGACAAGTCTTTGTCTGATTATCAAAGATAAAGCAGTTCTGCTTAGAGCAGCTTCTATTGAGCAGCAGCAGTTAGCATAAAAGGAAAAGTAATCCAGAGAAGGAAATTCTGTTGGGGATACATTTTTCTTGATCTTCCTGTCAAAAGATAGAAACAACCTAAATGCCCAACAATACACAGTGGATAAAGAAAATGTGTTTTTGTATGTGTGTCCACACACAATGGAATACTACTCAGCTATAACAAAGGATGAAATCTGATCATTTGTGATCACATGGTTAGAAGTGGAGAGGATTATGCTAAATGAAAAAAGTCAGAATAAAGACAATTCCAGATTATTTCATTCACATGGAGAATATGAAGAAACAAAGTAATGAACAAAAATATGCCCTTGAAATTTCACTACAGAACCGGAGCCACAAAAGCAGAGTATGGGGACTGGTGAATAAAGGGAGAGCAAGTCCAATGGACTGTGATAAAAGACTGTGGGTATTCAGAGGTGTGTATGATATAAGATTATACATTGGAAGAGATGTGAACCTGTACCTCTAAATCATATGCAGTGCTATACATCAATGTCATCCCAATAAAAATAATTTCATTTTGAAAAAGTATTTTTTTCCCATGATTGTAAATCTCCAAGACAATTTGATCTCTCTGTAGTAAACCATCTGGTAGTCAACCACTTCTGATCTCCAACTCCTACACTGAAGGCTCATGCATAGCTCATGCAGAAGCCCAGAAAGCAATGAATCATTTAAGATAATTGAGTTCATTTTTGCTTGTTTTCATAAGCATTTGGTGGTAGAAAAGATCTTAAATGTTATTTGGTCTGACCTCCCAGGGGACAATTTAGCCAAATTGAGCTCCTGGAGATTTTGTTCAGTTCCCCGTATAGGGGTCATTTTAACATATCACTTTCCCAGAGAAAAGTGTAAAGCTTCATCCCAGGGGAATTTTAAGTCTTGAAACCTTCCACTACTGAATTTTCTATTTTATCTTAGAGCCTTATGAGTTCAAAGGGATATAGGATTTCTTGTCTAACCCTCTTCATTTTTAGATGAGGCCATCAGCTTTATAACATTCTCTTATAAATTAAAAACTAAAAAATTCTAATTGTCTGTATTTTCTAAAATAAAAAAATTATTTGTCAATATTTTTGGAAAATAAACATTTTAAACAAGGACAAGCATGCTGATACAGTGTAGGATTTGAGAAGCATCACACCCCAATGCTGAATATTTCCCTACCTTTGCCTGTGGCATCTGAAAACCCTTCCTTTCACATCCTGTTTTTTCGTACATAAAAGCTCCCTGGATCCATCTGAATAAACAACTTAATATAACCAATTATTGGTGATCAACAGATAGCTGATAACCTGGTTTACCAGTTTACTTGCTAGAATAAAGTCACTGTGGAAAATGGACACAGAATATTTTTTTCTGGTAAAAGCAATTTTTTATAATTTTTTTATATATAAATTTCACATCATTGCAATCCCAGGGATTTACCTCCCCCCACCCTCCCCCCTCCAATCCCTCCCTTTTCCCTCCTGCCCATAGTTGCGTGCTTCAGTTTGGTGCTTAGCTTGTTTTGTCGTTTCCTCATGGCTTTTGTTTATTTTTTCACTATATCCCATATATTAGTGAAACCATTTGACTTCTGTCTTTCTCTTTTTGACTTGGTTCTGCTAGTATGATTTCTTCTAAGTACATCCATGTTGTCATAAAGTTGTCAAATTTGTCATTCTTAATTGATGAGTAATATTCCATCGTGTATATATACCACATTTTTTTTCATCCAGTCATCTGTTTTGGGGCACTTAGGTTGCTTCCACGTCCTTGCTATTATAAATAGTGCTGCGGTAAACATCCGAGCACAGGCGTCCCTTTGTACCCACATTGAGGTCACTTTTGGGTAGATCCCCAAGAGAGCAATTGCTGGGTCAAATGATAGTTCCATTTTCATTTATTTGAGGGTCCTCCACACAGCTTTCCATAGAGGTTGGACCAGTTTACATTGTCCCCAGCAGTGTAAGAGTGTTCCTTTTTCCCCACATCCTCGCCAGCACTTGTTGTTGCCTGTTCTTTGGATGTGGGCCATTCTTACTGGTGTAAGGTGGTATCTCATTGTGGTTTTGATTTGCATTTCCCTTATTGCTAGTGATATTGAGCAATTTTTCATGCGCCTGTTGGCCGTTTGTATTTCCTCTTTGGAGAAGTGTCTTTTTAGTTCTTCTCCCCATTTCTTGATTGGGCTTTTTATTTTGCTTTTGTTTAGTTGTGTGAGTTCCTTATGGATCTTCGTTACTAAACCCTTATCACTATTGTGGAGGGCAAAAATTTTTCCCATTCTGTTGGGCTTCTTTTAGTTTTTTCTGTTGTTTCTTTTGCTGTACAGAAGCTTTTCAGTTTGATGTAGTCCCATCTGTTTATGTTTTCCTTCATTTTTTTGCCATCTGTAGATGTTTCCAGAAAGGGAGTCCTGAATTGTAATTCCTGGAAGGTTTTACCCAAGTTTTCCTCTATGAATATTATGGTTTCAGGTCTGACCTCTAAGTCCTCTATCCATTTTGAGTTGATTTTTGTACATGGTGTGAGGGAGTTGTCTTGGTCCATTTTTTTTTTTTGTCTTGGTCCATTTTTTTGGATATCTTAGTCCAATTTTCCCAGCACCTTTTATCTTAGAACCTTATGAGTTCAAAGGGATGTAAGGATTTCTTGTCTAACCCTCTTCATTTTCAGATGAGGCCATCAGCTTTATAACATTCTCTTTTAAATTAAAAACTAAAGAATTCTAATTGTCTGTATTTTCTAAAATAAAAAATTATTTGTCAATATTTTTGGAAAATAAACATTTTGAACAAGGACAAGCATGTTGGAATTTATTGACGATTTATTGGGACTTATTGAAGAGGCTATCTTTGTTCCAATGTAAGTTTTTCACTCCTTTGTCAAAGATTACTTGACTGTATATGTGTGGTTTTATTTCAGGGCACTCAATTCCGTTCCATTGGTCTGATTGTCTGTTTTTGTACCAGTACCAAGCTGTTTTAATTATTATGGCTTTGTAGTATAGTTTGAAGTTTGGAATTGTAATACCTCCGTTCTCTTCTGGTCAGGAGGTTTTTTGATATTCGAGGCCTTTTGTTATTCCATATGAGTTTCATTAATTTTTTTCTATCTCTTTAAAAAATGTCACTGGGATTTTTACTGGGATTGCATTGAATCTGTAGATTGCCTTTGGTAAGATGGCCATTTTTGATGATATTTATCTTTCCAATCCATGAACAGGGAATGTCTTTCCATTTCCTTATGTCTTCTTCTATCTCTTTTAGCAGTGTTCTAAAATTTTCTTTGTATAGTTCTTTCACGTTTTTTGTTAGGTTTATTCCCAGGTATTTTACTTTATTTTTTTGGTGAAATGGTAAATGGGATGGTTTTTCAAATTTCTTCTTCTCTTTTTGACTTTTTGCATATAGGAAAGCTACTGACTACTGTGTGTTGACTTTGTATCCAGCTACCTTACTGAACTGGTTTATTATTTCAAGTCATCTTTCTGGGACACAGAATTATTTAGGTCGGTGGTCAAGATGTAACAAAGGGAAGGGGAAAAGGAAACAATAGACATATACTTATTACCTGCTATGTGTCAAATAATATGCTAGGAACTTTACATATATTATCACAGTGTGATTATTAGTTCTACTTTCCATGTAGGTAGTAATAGCTAGAGAGATTAAAGAGCTTTTCTAATATTCATTTATTCGTTCACTCAAAAAAAATTGTCAAGCTACTATTGTTATGCTAGATGAGGCAATATACTGAAGAATATGACAGACCAGGTTTTTGTCTTCATATACTTGAAGTCATGAAAAGTTGAATACTATGGAAAACACAAGCTTAATAAATATGGTCAGGCATACTTGTTGGACATTATGAATACAGATATCATGCTAAATCATAAGCACCTTGAGGTCTCATTCATTCCCTTACACAATGAACATATATTGAGGGCTTGTGTGCAGGCAATGTACTAGGCACCTGGAAGGCATTCTAAAGATGAAAAATATAGTGTATATGCCTAAGAGCATACCGGGTGTTCATGTAGTACTCAAATATCAACACAAACTTTTAAGTTCAAAGTCCAAGTGACAACCTTGTGCCATCAAGCTATTTGTCTAGTCAGATGCAAGGGAAAATTTGTGTAAAGCTGAGAAGCAAGAGAGGGTAAAATGAGTACAAAATGACAAAGCATCAACTACCATCTCCATGAGACTGAGGTGCTCTATAGAATTATTTCATCAACAGAACTAGGGACAAGGGACAACAAATCAGTTATTTTTCACTGACAGGCAGATAGTACTTTATTGACACACAGCAACGGCAGGTTCATATCCTCGAACCAGAAGCAAAATGACAAGAGCTGCCAGTGTGTCTGTAAGTCCTAAGTTCTATAGTCAAGAGAAGCATCTGCCTTGGAGATAGAAATCACACAGTATAGGAAAATTACAACAGTATACTTGTAGCTTCCTGATCTAAGCCTTGATGTAATTGTCAAAGGTTTCAATTTTATGTTATAACCCCCACATCTCATTGTTAAAATGATTGCTGAAAAAGCCCATTACTTTCAAGAAGACTTATATATGAAAATCTACCCTGTATATTTACCCATATAATTTCTACTTTAGTGCTCATTATTCTTTTGTGTAGGACCATTTCCATCGTATATTATTTTCTTTTTGCCTAAAGGTCTTCCATTAATATTTCTCATGGTATGGGTCTGCTGGTGATCAATTCTTTCAGATCTCATTTTCTGAGAAATGAATTTACCTTCATTTTAAACATTATTTATGGATGTAGGCTTTAATTGTTTTGATTTTTAGCACTTTAAAAGGGTGCTTGCATTGTTTCTCAGGACACATGAGACAATATGCTGGTCATATTGTCTCTGTTTCTCTGAATTTGAGGTGTTTATTTTTTCCGACAGTTTTTAAGATTCTTCTCTTTATCAGTAATTTTGAACAATTTGGTCAAGATATTTTTTAGTGTAGTTCACTTCGGGTTTCTTATACTGAGGTCTTTAGATCTACAGTTATATTGGTATATACTTTTCATCAAATTGAAAAATATTTCAGTCATTCGTTTTCAAACTTTCACATACCCTTTCTCTCTTCTGCTGTGAACTGCTGCAACATACATGATGAGCCCTGCAAAGTTTCCCACAACTGACTGATAATTCTGTTTTATTTTCTCACTCTGTGCCTTACATGGGGTAGTTTTATTGTGTACTTAACTAATGTTTTATTCTTCATTATCTAGTTTTTAATTCACCATTAATCTCATACAATGCACTACTCATGCTAGATACTATAATTTTTATCTCTAGAAGTTCAATTTGGTTCTTTTTTTTTTACATCTTCAGTCTCTACTTGTCTCCTAAAATAACTTTATTATGTTTTATGTGTCAAGCGTGCAAGTTGCACAAAGCGTGCGCTTTATTATAATTTAGTAAATTGACAGATAGCTGCAACCATTACTATGTAAATTTTAGAATATTTTGTTCACCTGAAAAACAACCACAGCAACTTTATCAATAATTCACCATGTCTCCCACCTCTTCCTACCATTAAACCACTAAATCTATTTTCCATCTATAGGCTTTCCTTATTCTAAATATTTCATTAAAATGGAGTCACATGTGATCTTATTTTTTTACTCATTTCTTTCATGTAATGATTGCTTCCAGTATTCACCCATATTGTCACATATATCAATAGTTCATTCCTTTTATAGCAAAATAATATCTCATAGTATGGATATAATAATTTTTTGTTTATGCACTCATCCAATGATGGCTATGTAGGGAGTTTCCACCTTTTAATCTATGAGGAATAATGCTGCTATGAACATTCGTGTACAAGTTTTTGTGTAAATAATGACCTCATTTCTAGGGGAAGGTTTATATACCTAGCAGTGGAATTTTGAGATAATTTGTTAACTATTTTGAACCATTTGAGGGACTGCCAGACAGTTTCCCAAAATGATTGCTGCATTTTACATTCCCACAGCAGTATACAAAGGTCCTGACTTCTCCACATACTCATCAACACTTATTATTACTGAATTTTTTATTATTGCCATCATAGTGGTTGTGAAGTGGTAGCTCAGAGTTGTTTTGATTTGCATTTGTCTGATGACTAAAGACAGTGAGAATCTATTAATATGCTTACTGGCTATTTATATTTCTTCTTCGGAGAAATGTCTATGTATGTCCTATGCCCATTTTTATTGGACTATTTGTCAATTTATTGTTGACTTGTAAGTGTTCTTTATGTTCTAGACAGAACTCTCTTTTAGATACATAATTTGCAAATATTTTCTCCCATTCTATGGGTAATCTTTTCACTTTCTTTGTAGTGTCCTTTGAAGTATAAAGGTTTCCAACTTTGAAAAAGTCTAACATCTATTTTTCCTGCTATTCCCTGTATAAGTCCTTTGCTGTTCCAAAATAGTTTTACCTCTAATTTTTAATCTAGGAGTTCTATAGTTTTACTTGTTATAATTAAGTCTTTGATTCACCTTTATTTTTTTTTCCCATGTGGAAATTTTTACAAGGTATGCCAAAACAACTGGCTTTATAAAAATAACACAAATCAGAAATTTGTTTACCTCAGGCATTTAAATAATTTTCTGTCCAATCATTAAGTGATCACGAAGCTCCAGAACTAGGAGTGTTGATGGTATAGTTCAGTTCACATCTAAGTTCCTGAGATTCAGGAAAGACAATGATATAAGTCAGTTTCAAGTCTGGGAATCCGTGATTATAGCTATGGTAGTTTGTTGTTACTGTTTGCGTATTTAATGAACTAACTGGATTAATCCTATAAAACTTGTATTCTATGTTGAGATCTTTACTCAGTTAGCCTAGGGATCAGTTAATGATTAGACAGAAATTTCTTTAAATGCCTTAAAATAGTAATTCTCCCAGGTTTTGTCAAGGTATATTGGAGTAACCCTTCAATGATCTAGCAAGCAATTAATTACGCAATAGCCTTTGCTTGTGCAGAGCATACAGGATTCCTTGCATATATATATTACACTTTAGAGTTCAAGTAGATTCTCAGATCCTTTCAAAGCTGCTTATGGATAGCTCATTCCTCATCTTTTCCTTTTAAGTTTTAGTAAGACTCTTGTTTTACACGATCTGCCTCAGGGAATTAAATAATTGTTGATATTTTTTGTTTAAACCTAGAGGTAGAGTTATATTCACTGAGAAAGATCTAAAGTAAAATAAAGATAAATCCTGAGAATGGGACTTTTCCAGAGATTTGACAGATCAAATCATGAAAATTCTTTGTGAATGAGCTGTTGGGAGCTCCAAATCCATTCTATCCTCTGTAATGGTGACTGGGTTACTGACCTTTTCAGTGACAATGGTTCTTTCTAAAGTGGCAGGTTTTTTCCAACTATAAATCTAGTAATTAAGCAATGAGGCTACAGCAAGTAGAATGTTCTCCATTCTTGTCAACATTTAGCTGTTCTTTCCTGGAATAAATGTTTCCCAAATTGTTGGAAGTTGTAATTAATTTTGAGAGCTCTGAAAATGCCACTGTTAACAGTCATTTCTGCTTACAGAATTATGTAGTTTCATATTTTCTAAGGTCCTTACACCATCATGCCAGAAATGTTTCCCCTATGCCAAATATTTTCAGATTCCTATGAATATTCTTCAGCTCTACTAGGGATAGACATACTTATACATACTAACTGGTAACATCGAAACAAAAAATTTCTTTCCAGTCTTGCTTTTAAATTTTGTTTTAATTTAAATGGGACCAGAGTTATGTTTAAGAATAATTGCTTCTCACTACCAAGGTAAGAACCTTCTCCTCATTCCCCCATAATGCATCACGACTCCCAGTTTTGTTATTGTCAACATTAAATCAATGAGCATCAGGTAATATTATATCTAATCCTTTGGACAGTTTCTTCATCAGCCTTCAGTTGTATTCTCATACATGCAGTGAAAAGTGTTCTCCCCAATACCTTTGGAGGACCCCTTAGAAATATTTGGAGTTCTCTGTAGAATTCTGTTGTCCAATACTTTGTCCAGTGATCTATTATTGCCTTGGTTTACCTAGACTCTCAGTTCTCTCTCTTGTTTATAGAAGTCCACCAGGCTTTGCCTCAGTTTTCTCACCCTGTACTATGGCCTGGACATCTCAAGGCACTAAGCTTGGGCAATCACAGAATTCTCCTAACTTATTTCCAATATCTCAGAGACAACTGCTCTTTGCTGGCTGATGTCCAGTGTCCTAAGAATCATTCTGTCACATGTTTCTGTGTCATCTTTTGGTTGTTTCAGTGGAAGATCAAATTCAAGCTCTGTTATTTCATTTTATCCAGAAACAGAAGTCCCTAAATGGCATAATTTTAAGATTAATCTGCATTATTAGCATTTTCTCTGTCATTTTTTAAAGTTTAGATCATCAACAAAACAATAAATTTAGCCCTGACTTATAACCTTTTTTTCCGATTTTGTGGTTGAAGTATTCCCACAATGGCTAATTTTAAGCTACCAATATATGTAATATTTCTACTACAGAGATCCAATAAATGCAAATAATCTCAAGAGCTCAACTTACAGTAAAATACAGAAAAATTAGGACATGATGCCTTTTAAATATTACTTTGCCTTTAATATAATTTCTTTATTTGTAAATAGATATTACTCAATTTTTAATAATGATGTTTTAAAATCAGTTTTAAAAATTCCTGAACATTTAATCATCAGCTCTTATGAGACAGTATGAGCCATCTGAAACACATTCCTTCCTCTGTTTATTGAAATTGGAATTACTGCAGAACCAATACTATACAACTGTATGCAAGGAGCAGAATTAGAATCTAACTGGGGGCATGTGCACATTCTCCCTGCACACCAAGGCTAATAGTTCACCCTAACAAATACACAAACAAACATTCGACCACCTTTCTCTCTCCAGAACAAAAAGATTTATCTTCAAAATTCTACTATTAAAAAATCACTACTATTAAAAATTCTTGATTAGTTTCTAAGATTCACCTTTCTAACACCTATGGATATGAGACAGTTAAGTGAGAATAGGCTCCTATGTTATTAGCTCACAGACACCATTGCTTGGCAGATGAGTGGGGGGAGGGTAGAAGGGAAATAAGAAAGGCAAAATGGAGCTATGCCTCCCAAAGTGCCTTTTCCATAGTCTTTCAGAAAGCTGATTCTAGCATATTCACATGTGAGACTGGGTTTTCGAAATACCAAGAGAATAGAACTGGTACCTTCTCTATCTTGACCTGATCATTCACTAACAGGAAAGGCCATGTGACCTGCTGACCATTCTTTCTTACCCATTTCCTCAAGAACATTCTTATATTAGGGATGGGGGAGGGGTGAAAAAGAAGAAAGACAACAAGGCCTTCCATGAACTTCAAAGGTCCAAAATATGCTTAAAAATATAATTTGAAAAGAACATAAATTTAGGAGTTTTTATTTACAATGGCTTACAGCCTAGGGCCTGTTTACATAATTGTATGAGTATGCAACTTGTGCACTCTAAATGGAAAGTACACATTATTTCTCTAGTGTCAGAGTTTTCATTTTGTTTTTGAATTCTTTTCTTCACCAAGAAAGCATGACCAGTAAACTAAGTTTGAGCTTTCAAAAAAGTACCTTTAACTGAGCAGTAGCCATGCCAGAATATTAAGATGCTAGCATTGTTCAACAGTGCATGTAAGTAGAGAAAATGAAAACTATAATGATAAATCAGATTAAAACGAGGAAGAATGTTCCATAGAAAAGTAGGTTTGTATGGAAACAACCTAGATGCCCATTAACAGATGGTTAGATAAAGAAAATGTACTGCAGATACAAGGTAGATCATAATTTATATGAAGAGAGATGAAATTTTGCAGTAGGATGAAGGACTCAAGGGGACTATATGAAGCAAAATAAATTGGAGAGAAACAAATAGCAATGATTTAATCCATATGTGGAATATAAGACAATAAAGAAGATGAACAGAAAAAAACATTTTAAAATGTACAAATAGATTTGACAATAGAACAGAGGTTACCAGACATGAAGAGGGTATGATAAACAGGTTACCGGAGAGGAAGAGGGTATGGGGGAGACAATGGTAAAGAGGGACCTTATAAATGGGAACATTATGATCCCAAGAAACAAGCATTTACTGAAATTTGGAGATAAATAAAGATTTCACACTATACAATAAGTTGTAAACATAACTAACAAGAGATGACTAGTTACATAAGCAACAGTGAAAAATGTTCTGTTCAATTGTTATTATTCAAATTATGGTTTCAAAAATCACTGGTGTTCTTCAGGTTATACCAAGGTGTCCTGCCAGCCAAATCAGTCTGTGGCATCACTTCTTGATCTGCAGCAACAATTTTAGTTTATGAGTAGAGTTTCTCTCCATCCCAGGTGTTTAAGTACAAATTTCTCTTAAATCTCTTATGATTGTTGGCAGACAATGAAACAATAAAACAAATATACCTATAATATCTAGAGAAAGTAAGACCCATTTCATTGATTATTTCCTTTTATTTGCTCATGGCTTTATACTTGTGCCTGCACTTAAAATTGCTGGTTAAAATGCTCTGTTATCATATTATGACATGAAACACACTGTCTCAATTCCACCTGTAGAGCCACTTCCCAATGAAGGGAAGTGGGGGGAGGGAGAGAAATGCAAGACAGGACAATTGTAACCTAAGCCAGTTTTGGAGGTGAAAAATTGTGGATTGGATGAGTAACTGGGAGAATGCACAGCATGAAAGAAGGAGGCTGAATTGAGTGAGGAGATAAAAGAATTACTGAACAGAGTTCTTGAATGTGTCAGTATACCTCTCTGTTTACAGGGTACTCAGTGCATATTGAGGTAATGAATGCAAAGTCTTAACAGAGTTGTTGGATTAAATTTATAGTAATATTTCAGAGGGTTCCAGAAAACATCCTTACAGCAAATGATCCACACTCCAGGTATAAATGGCACTAGATTGTGGATGACAGAAATTTAAGAAATCACTAATAGGCAACAATGGTGCTATGGGAAGAACTTTAATTCTTGGGAGGGGCACAACAGAGGAAATCATTTTCTTCTAAAAACATACTCCTCAGGGTCTCCATTACAGGTAAGCCTGTACCTGGTTTTCCCTATGATGAAATCATTAGGATCCGTTATGATTGCTCTGAGCCATATGCCAGCTATTTCTAAGAAACAACATTCAAGTCGGTAGGTACAGACCTTAGAAAATTAGAATAGTCCCACACTGGGTTCTAGTCTACCTTAGGAGTATGGACATATGATGTGGGACTTAGTCCAGTATGAAAGAGAATTATGATTCAAACTGTAACATCTAATGTATTTCTTCTATAAAACAATCCATACCAGTAACTTTCTTTTAACCTGAGTCATTCACTTTCTCATTATGAAGTAAACAAATGGCAAACTGATATACATATCCCTCACTTGGTGCTATATCTAATGCAGTGACCTCTATGTGTCATAAATGTTGTTAATACTATGAAAACATACACTTACTTTCAGGGCTAGCATGTATCTTAAAAATCATTTCATAACCCTCATTTAACAGAAAAGGAAACAGATAAAACAAAGTAATGTGACATGCCCAAGTTCACACTTCAAATTAGTAGAAGAGCTAGAACTAGAATCCGGGTGTCCTAATTCCAAAGACATTATTCTTTAAACTACACCATTTTACACAAAGAGGCATGTACCATTACTGCCAGGTAAGTCCCCAGATACATTTTTACCTTTTTTGCCTTTTGAAACTGTACTATTACAACAATTCAAATCATAATCTTGTATATTGGGGCAGGTGGAGAACATACCAAGTTTCCAGGAAATATGACCTTGTGCTAAAATGAAACCCTTCAGGAAGAACAAGGGTGACCTGATTTTAGAGACTTAATGTGCAAAATGAGAAAAGTTATTAAACAGTCACACAGAAAGTGATTGCATTATAAGAAAATACTCAGCAGAACTTCTTTAGTGCATTTAAGCATTTAAGATCATTACTTGGCAGAACCCTCAGGACAGAGAACCAAAATAAAAATGTTTAAGAACCACTGCCAAATGAGGATCAAGAAAACAAAATAAACATCTTAGAAGTTATGATGGAAGTCATAATGAAACAGAATCTGTTTGATAGAAACTCAGTTTACTCTGAAGAAACCAGAGCCCTGATACACAAGCCAGTGAGGACTTTTTCTCAGTTACCCAAAGAATAGCAATGAAACTCTTCTTTCTGGCTTAAACTTGGGTATCTTGAGGTTCTCTCTCTAACTCATCCTCTGTAGGCTGCTACTAAGTCCTATTTTTGTCTTCCTTTTGAAATAAATCTAAAATTCTTTTCCATTCTAATTGCCACCATTCTAGTTGGGCAAAAGTTCTGTTCCTTCTTATCCCAATTTACCACTTGAAGAATCACAGGTGTCACCTTATACCACTTTTTTTATTTTATTATTTTTTATTTTATTTTTTAATTGATAGCATATATAAATACATATTTTTTACAACATTGAATATCCCGAGTTTCTCCTACCACCTTGTTACCCATAAACCATTATCTTAAATTCTTGTGCCCATCCCCCAATTTGACCCTCTTCCACCTCCCTTGCTCTGTGCTTCAGTTCTGCTGACAGATTGTTAGTTTAAAAAGGACCTTTTGTTTGTTTGTTTTGCCTATATCTCACCTGTAGGTGAGATCATCCATTGTTTCTCTTTTTCTTTCTGGCTTATTTCTACTAGCATGATTCCTTCTAGGTTCATCTTTGTTATCACAAATGCATCAAATTTGTCTTTTTTGATTGAAGAATAACATTCCATTATGTAAATATACCACAAATTTCTGTTCTTTTCATCTTTGAGGCATTCCAGCTGTTTCCATGTCCTGGTTATTGCAAAGAGTGCTGCAATAAACATCCGAGTACAGGTGTACTTTCAAAATAGTGTTTTTGTATCCTTTGGGTAGATTCCCAGAAATGGGATTGCTGTTTCCTTAATCACATCCTGTTAAAGAACCTATAATGACTCCCCAATACCTATAATATCAAGTCCTAACTTCTTAACCAAATGTTCAATATCCTCCCAAAAAATGTTTATCTACTCCTACATACTTCCCTCTCTTACCCATAACATCGTCCTACCTAAGATAGTGCTAATCCCCATTGTTGGCTTCTATCCCCACTCCACATATAACAGAATACATATAATAGTGTTCTCTCAACTCCCACATCTACCTAACTCAGTCCTTCCCAGTCTTTAAGATCCTGTTCAGTTTTGACCTATTTCACATCCCTTCCTTATCCATCTCCCAACAATTAGGGCTAACCCTTATATTGAAAGTTTAATTAATGCCAGTTATGCTCCAGCAACTTACTTCCTTGCTTCTTAGGTGGAATAATATAACAGAAAAATTTTGGACCTATTAAAAAATTCCTGCTCTGAAATAAAAGATGGAAAAATGTTCATATAATTTCTGATGTTTGTTACTATAGAGCCAAGATGACAGTACCATCTATGAGAATGCAAATTTACTTCATTTATGACACATTACCATTACCCATTTGTTACAGAATAAGAGAATTCTAGAATATGTGAGAGAAAAAACTTTGGGCCATCAATTATATATTATACTTGAGAAAACTAAGTTACATTTCTGATTCCTAGATTTTTTGAAGTTTTCTTTTGTTTTAGAATGTCATTATTGCTATATGGATCAGATAGTTGTGGACATAGGTGGACACAGCGCAAAACCCCCATATATAAGCTTCACCCACAGCTGCTACACCTGGGAGCCCCACCCCTTGGCAACAGACATTAGGTAGCTGTGTGCCTAATCACAGCAGCCCAACCACAAGACAGATACATCAATGCTCTAGTAAAAACATTCAGAAACCATGCCTGCCAGCACGTGTGGCATAGAGGCCCAATATATAGAACAAACACAAAAGCAAACAATGAGAAGAAAGAAAAATGGAAATTGTAAAGCAAGCCCTCCTGGAAATAATAAACCACAGGAATAAACTCAACCTCTGCACACAACGACGCAGAAAAATGTCTGTGCTTGTCAGATAAAAGAATTCAGAATTGCTGTAATTAAAACACTCAAAGATTTAAGAGAAAATGCAGACAAGGAAAATATGACATG
Organism: Uropsilus gracilis; assembly: GCA_004024945.1. Classification (NCBI taxonomy): domain Eukaryota; kingdom Metazoa; phylum Chordata; class Mammalia; order Eulipotyphla; family Talpidae; genus Uropsilus; species Uropsilus gracilis. The sequence goes on from PVHY01015388.1 coordinate 26,092, forward strand.
ACAAATATAATCAACAAACAGAAGAATGAAGCTGAATCTTTAAAAAAGGAACTAAAGGAAATACAATGTTAAAAGGTCAATGAAGAGTTAAGAAGATCTAGAAAAAGCCATAAAAATAGAATAGATGAAATGGAAGAATGAATAACTAATCTTTTTTTTTTGTCTTTTTCTTTCTGGTTTATTTATTTATATAATTTATTTATATATAAATTTCACATCTCTGTGATCTCTGGGGTTCACCTCCCTCTCCCTGACTGTTCCCACCCTGTTCCATCCCCCCGCCCCTCCCCCCCCCGTTGTGTACTTTAATTTGGTTGTTGGCTTGTTTTGACTTTTCTTCATGGATTTTTGTTTATCTTTCCCATGTCCCATATACTAGTGAAACAATTTGGTTTCTGCTTTTTTCTTTTTGACTTGTTTCTGCTAATATGAATTCTTCTGAGTCCATCCATGTTATCTCAAAGATATAGATATAAAAAGAACCGAAAGAGAAATGCAAATGAAAAAGAATGAAGAAACACTTTGATATTTATCAGACACCATGAGGAGAAGAAATGTAAGGGTTATAGGAATCCCAGAAGGAGAAGAGGGAGTCATAGGAATATATTCAGGAAATAATACCGGACATACGGGAAGCTATAAAGACATCAAAATATCATAATGGAAGGAAAACTACTGCAAGACACATAATTGTAAATTACCAAGAGTCCAAGACAAAGAAAAATGAAGCTGAGTAGGATGAACAGATAATCTATAAAGTCAAACCATCTAGGCTGACATCAGACTTCTCTAAAGAGACACTATGGACAAGAAGAAAATGGAGTAACACTTTCAAAAAGATCTAAGACAAAAAATGCCAACCCAGAATACTTTATTCTGTGCAAAGCTCTCCTTCTATGGAAGAAAAATAAGGACATTCTCAGATAAAATCTTCAGAAATTTGTTTCATTAACCCCCCTCTCCAAGAAATATTGCTAGAAACCTTAAAATCTAAACCAATAGAAGAATGAACAGGTACCAAATAGAACCATGAAATGATGAACAGAATGGCAAGTATAGACGTCCATGTATCAGTAATCACCTTAAACATAAATGGGCTAGACTCAACAGTAAAAAGACAGAGCAGAAGGCTAGATAAGAAAATAGAATCTAACTTTCTGCTGCCTCCAGGATACACACCTAACTGCTACAGATAAACATAGATTGAAAGTATAGGGTTGGTAAACTATTCTACAAGCACGTAGTGCCCCAAAAGAAGGCACAAACAGAATCATACTTAGATTAGATAAAATAAGCTACAAACTAAAAAGGTGACAAAAGACATAAATGGTCACTATATAGTGATCAATGGGATAATACACCAGGGAGACATTGCACTCAAACAATACTCACCAAATGAAGGAACTCCAAAATACATTAAACTCTGAAAACAGACATTAGAGAAAACACATAAGTAGTAAGCTTTCAACACCACATTCTCACCCAGAGACAGATAAACAAGACAAAAAGTAAACTAGGACACAATAACTCTAAATAAAACTCTAGATCACATGGGCCTACAGACCCTATAGGACACTACATTATCTATAAAACACTATACCTAAAAAAACTGAATATACATTTTTCTAAAGTGCACATGTAATTCCCCAGGATAGACCAGGTACTGGACCACAAAACAAGCATAACAAATACATAAGAATCAAAATCACACCAAATATTTTCTGACCATAAACAAATCAGAATAGAAATCAACTATGAAAACAAAGGCACCACCTCACTACATGGAAATTGAAGAACATGCCACAAAGAAAACATCCCCCCAAACAGTCTAATCTCCCATGTCAAAGAACTAGAAAAAGCCCCCCCCAAAAAACCACCAAAAAGGCAGAAGAATAGAAGAAATAATGAAATCAAGCAGAAATAAATGAAATAGAAGAAAAACTATCCAAGAGATCAATGAAAATAACAGTTTTTTGAAAAACTAAACAAATCACTAGCCAGGCTCACAAAGAAAGAAGGGAAAAAACTCAAATGAATAGGATCATAAATCAAAAAGGAGAAATTACAAAGATATAGCACAAATCCAGAGAATAAACAGAAAATACTATGAATATTTATATGCAAATAAGTTCAGTATTCTAGAAGAGATGGACAAATTCTTAGAATGATACAAGCATGCAAAGCTGAATAAAGAAGTAGATATCCTAAACAAACTAAAACTTTCCCCCAAAACAAAAGCCCAGGACCAGATGGTAACACAAATGAGCTCTACCCAACATCTGAGGATGAATTGGTACCTATTCTACAAGAACTCTTCCCAGAAAATAAGAAAGAAGGAATACTATCAAATAATTTTTATGAAGCCAACATTACACTAATACCAAAATCAAACAAAGACAACACAAAAAAAGAAAACTACAGAGTAATTTTCCTAATGAAAACAGATGCAAATATCCCCAGTA
>PVHY01015389.1:0-36096 GCA_004024945.1 Uropsilus gracilis
AAGGCAGTGTTTTCAGTCATAAAACTCCTGAATTCAATGAGACTCTAAGAGTGCATTATATGTCTTTCTGTGACTTCTCTATACTTTGATGATCATAGATGAAATCTCTCTATGATTTACACTTCATGGGGTAGAAAATGATGTAAGTCCATGTCACCCACAGTTCTTAGTCATGATATGACCCCTTTTTATTTACCCTTTTTTCATTCAAATTCCTCTTATTTAGGCCTTTCAGGCAATAAGGCAGTGTTTTCAAGGAGAATACACTTGAAATCAATCAGACTCCTAAGATTGCATTATATATTTCTGTGACTTCTCTGTTTTGATGACCATAGATGATATCTCTCTTTGTTTTACACTTCGTGGGGTAGAAAAGGATATAATCTATATCTCCCACAGATCTTAAGTCATTAAATTCACGCTGATTTAGGCCTGTCACTCCAACAGGCAGTATTATCAGCGAGAAATCTCCTGAATTCAATCAGAATCCAAAAGGTGCAGTATATATCTTTCTGTGACTTCTCTGTAATTTGATGATCATAGATGAAAACTATGTTTTACATTTCATGGGGTAGGAAAAGATATAGGTCCATAGCACCTTGAGATCTTAAATTTTGATTTCTCCCGCTTGTTATTAACCCTTTTTTATTCAAATTCCTGCTGGTTTCGGCCTTTAAGGACAACGGGCAGTGCTTTCAGTGAGAAACCTCCTAAATTCCATCAGATTCAGAGAGTGCAGTATCTAGCTTTATGGAACTTCCCTGTGTGCTGACGTTTATAGATAAAATCTCGCTCTGGTTTTCACTTCATGGGGTAGAAAATATATAAGTCCATATAACTACAGATCTTATCTCATGATTTCTCCCACTTGTTATTAACCCTTTTTAATTCAAAGTCCTGATGCTTTAGGCCTTTCAAGCCATATGGAAGTGTTTTCAGGGAGAAACCTCCTGAATTCATTTAGACTCCAAAGGTTGCAATATATATCTTTCTGTGACTTCTTTATAATTTGAAGTTCATAGAAGATATCTCTCTCCGTTTTATACTTCATGGGTTAGAAAAGGATATAAGTCCATATCTCCCACCTATCTTAAGTCATGATTTCTCCCACTTGTTATTAACACTTTTTTCATTCGAATTCCTGCTGATTTAGGCCTTTGAAGCCAACTGGAAGTGTTTTCAGGGAGAAACCTCCTGAATTCAATTACTCCAAAGGGTGCAGTATATAACTTTCTGTGACTTCTCTGTACTTTGATGATCATAGATGAAATCTATGTTTTACACTTCATGGTTTAGTATAGGATATAAGTCCATATCACCCACAGATCTTAAGTTATGATTTCTCCCACTTGTTATTACAATTTTTTCATTCCAATTCCTGCTGATAAGGCCTTTCAGTCCAGCAGGCAGTATTTCAGCCAGAAACTTCTGAAAACAGCAAGTATCTTAATTGATCTTCCCTTAATTGCTGTTTATAGATGAAATCTCTCTCTGTTTTACACTTCATGGAGTACAAAAGGATATAAGTCCATCACCCACAGATCTTAAGTCATGATTTCTCCCACTTGTCAAAACCCTTTTTTCATTCAAATTTCTGCTGATTTAGGCCTTTCAAACAACAGGTGGTGTCTTCAATGAGAAACCACCAGATCAATCAGACTACAAAGGGTGCAGTATATATCTTTCTGTGACTTCTCTGTATTTTGATGGTCATAGATGAAATCTATGTTTATACTTCATGGGGTAGAAAAAGACATAAGTCTATATCACCCACAGTTCTTAAGTCATGATTTCACTCAGTTGTTATTAACACCTTTTTCATTCAAATTCCTGCCTATTTAGGCCATTAAGGCTAACAGATACTGTCTTCAGTGAGAAAACTCCTGAATTCAATCAGACTACAAAGTGTGCAGTATATATCTTTCTGTGACTACTCTGTAATTTGATGATCATAGATTAATCTCTCTACGTTTTACACTTCATGGTGTAGTGAAGGATATAAGTTCATATCACCCAGAGATATTAAGTCATGATTTCTCCCACTGGTTATTAACCATTTTTTTCATTCAAATTCGTGCAGATTTATGCATTTCATGTCATTAGGCAGTGCTTTCAGTCTGAAAACTTGTGAATTAAATCAAACCCTAAGATTGCATTATATATCTTTATGTGATTACTCTTTACTTTGATGATCATAGATAAAATCTCTCTATGGTTTACACTTCCTGGAGTAGAAAAAGATATAACTCCATATCACCCACAGATATTATGTCATGATTTCTCCCACTTGTTATTAACCCTTTTTTTTTCAAATACCTGCTGATTTAAGCCTTTCAGGCCAACAGGCAGTGTCTTCAGTGAGAAACCTCCTGAATTCAATCAGACTACAAAAGTTGAGTATATATCAATCTGTGACCTCTCTGTACTTTGATGATCATAGATGAAATCTATGCTTTACATTCATGGGGTAGAAAATGATATAAGTCCATATCACCCAGAGATCTTAAGTCCTGATTTCTCCCACTTGTTATTAACACTTTTTTCATTCAAATTCCTACTGATTAGACGTTTCAGGCCATAAGGCAGTGTTTTCAGTCACAAACCTCCGGAATTCAATCACTCTCCATAGTGTGCAGTGTATATCTTTCTGTAACTTCTCTTTACTTTGATGATCATGATGAAATCTCTCTATGTTTTACACTTCATGGAGTAGAAAAGGATATAAGTCCTTATCACCAACAGTTCTTAAGTCATGAATTCTCCCACTTGTTATTAACCCTTTTTTCATTCAAATTTCTGCTGATTTAGGCCTTTCAGGCCAAAAGGCAGTGTTTTCAGTGAGAAACCTCCTGATCAATCAGACAGTAAAGGGTGCTTATATATATATATATATATATATATATATATATATATATATATATATATATATATATATATATATTTCTTTGACTTCTCTGTACTTTGATGATCATACGTGAAATCTCTCAATGTTTTATACCTCATGGGGTAGAAAAGGATATAAGTCCATAATACAACAGATCTTAAGTCATGTTTCTCCCACTTGTTATTAATCCTTTTTCATTCAAATTCCTGCTGATTTTGGCCTTTCAGGCCAAAAGGCAGTGTTTAAAGCAATAAAGCTCCTGAATTCAATCACACTCCAAAGGGTGCAGTATATATCTTCCTGTGACTTCTCTGTACTTTGATGATTATAGATGAAATCACTCCATGTTTTACACTTCATGGGGTAGAAAAGTTTATAAGTCCTTATCACCCACAGATCTTAAGTCATGATGATAGGGTATGCCCCACCCCCATTGTCTCCTTTTTAAGATTGCAGATTTCAAGGACAGGTATGCTAAAATGGGAGAATGTCCTTAGCTGGAATATCCCTTCAGAGAGATGCAGGGGGAGAAAGAAGTGAAATAGTAAGGTGAATCAGGTTTCCTGGAAGGCGGGAAATGAGGGTATATAAAGAGTGTGCAAACAAAGAAAAGGATTCGATTCAGGATTCGATTCAGATTGGAGATTCGAATATGGAGACTGGATAGAGGTTCAGTGGAGGAGAGATGCGAATCGGCCATCTTGTAAAGATGTGAGCCATGTGAGCTTGGCCATGTGGCCACCGGGGGCCTGCAACTCTTGGCTGGCCCAGGCTGGCAGCATGCATGTTGACTGCATTTAAGGAGCTGCAGATTTGAACTCCATGTGGGTGTTTGTTTGGCTGAGTTTGATTTGTGTCTGAAAGAGGCCATGCAAAAGTTAGGCCTGAGAAGAACGGGAACTTTGCTGTTTCGTCACCATGGAGTTCCTTCCACCTGAAGGTGACAAGGAGAAGACAGCGTGGAAGACAAGGAGGAGCAGTCAAAGGAACATGTCTTCAAGTATCTGGAGATGAACTCTGTCTGGACATTGGTGAGATGATCAGGACTGAGAGACTGAGGATATTTGGGCAATCCAGGAAAGGACTTTGGACAATGCTGAGACAGGTTTCGGACAATGTTAAAGTAATCTGAGTCTTACATGTTTTCTTTTGTAGTAATTAGAAATCACTTTGTTAGAAATAAATTAGTCTTAGTCCTCACTGATAGTCTTGCATTGGTTTGGTATTTTGGTTGAGAAGGCTGGGGATGGTGGTAAGAACCCACGAGTGGAAAGTTTAAACTGTGTTTTAAAGATTTTTTTTAGGTCTGAAAGAGGGAAAGAAAGCAGACAGAAGCTGGTAGCTGATGTATGCATATCAATGGTAAAGGTGATATGTGAAAATGCTAATGAAGAGTGTGTAGCCTGCTTTGTAGAGAGAAGCAGGCAGATAGGTGTAAACAGTTAAAGTCAGAAAGTCTTCTTTTTACCCTGTTTCAATGACTTCTCCCAATTGTTATTAACCCTTTTTTTCATTCAATTTCCTGCTGATTTAGGCCCTTTAGGCCAACAGGCAGTGTTTTCAGCGAGAAACCTCCTGAATTCAATCAGACTCCAAAGAATGCTGTATACATCTTTCTGTGACTTCTCTGTATTTGATGATCATAGATGAAATCTCTCTATGTTTAACACTTTATGGGGTAGAAAAGGATATAAGTGCATATCATCCACAGACCTTAAGTCATGATTTCTCCTACTTGTTATTAAACCTTTTTTCATTCAAATTCCTGCTGATTTAGGCCTTTCAGGCCAACAGACAGTGTCTTCAGTGAGAAACCTCCTGAAATCAATCAGACTACAAAGTGTGCAGTCTCTATCTTTCTATGACTTCGCTGTAATTTGATGATCATAGATGAAATCAATGTTTTACACTTCATGGGGTAGAAAAGAATATAAGCCCGTATCATACACAGTTCTTAAGTCATGATTTCTCCCACTTGTTTAACCCTGTTTTCATTCAAGTTCCTGCTGATGAAGGTCTTTCAAGACAACAGGCAGTGCTTTCAGGGAGAAACCTGAATTCAATCACACTCCATATGGTGCAGTATGTATCTTTATGGACCTTCATTGACATGCATTGATGTTTATAGTTGAAATCTCTCTTTGCTTTACACTTCATGAGTCAGAAAAAGATATAAGTCCATATCACCCACATCTTAAGTCATGATTTCTCTCTCTTGTTATTAACTATTTTTTCATGCAAATTCCTGCTGATTTATGCCTTTCAGGCCAAGTGGAATTTTTTTCAGGGAGAAACCTCCTGAATTCCATTTGACTCCAAAGGGTGCAGTATATACCTTTCCGTGACTTCTCTCTATTGATGATCATAGATGAAATCTCTCTATGATTTACACTTCATGGCGTAGAAAAGGTAATAAGTCCATATCACCCACAGATCTTAAGTCATGAATTCTCCCCTTTGTTATTAACTATCTTTTCACTCAAATTCCTGCTGATTTAGGCCTTTCAGACCAACAGGCATTGTTTTCAGCGCGAAACCTCCTGAATTCATCAGAATCCGCAGGATACAGTATATATATCTTTATGGAACTTTCCTGTACATTGATGTTTATGGATGAAATCTCTCTCTGTTTTTCATGGCATGGGGTAGACAAGGAAATAAGTCCATATCAACCACAGATCTTAAGTCATGATTTCTCCCACTTGTTATTAACTCTATTTTCATTCAATTCCTGCTGATTTAGCCTTTTCACGCCATCGCAGTGTTTTCAGGGAGAAACCTCCTGAATTCATTCAGACTCCAAAGGGTACAGTATACATCCTTCTGTGATTTCTCTTTACTTTGAGGATCATAGATGAAATCTCTGTATGTTTTAAACTTGTGGGGTAGAAAAGGATATATGTCCATGTCACCCACAGATCTTAAGTCCTGATTTCTCCTACTTGTTATTAACCCTTTTTTCATTCAAATTCCAGCTGATTTAGGCCTTACAGGACAACAGGCATTGTTTTCAGTGAGAAACCTCCTGAAATCAATCAGACTCCAAAGGGTGCAGTATATATCTTAATGCAACTTCCCTATACGTTGATGACTATAGATGAAATCTCTCTATGTTTTACAGTTTATAGGTACAAAAGGATATAGTTCATATCCAGAGATGTTAAGTCATGAATTATCCCTCTTTTTTCATTGAAATTCCTGCTGATTTAGGCCTTTGAGGCAAAAGGCAGTGTTTTCAGCGAGAAACCTCCTGAATTCATTCAGACTTAAAGGGTGCAGTATATATCCTTCTGTGACTTCTCTGTACTTTGAGGATCATAGATGAAATCTCTGTATGTTTTAAACTTCATGGGGTAGAAAAGCATATAAGTCCTTGTCACCCACAGATCTTAAGTCATGATTTCTCCCACTTGTTATTAACCCTTTTTTCATTCAAATTCCGGCTGATTTAGGCCTTACAGGCCAACTGGCAGAGTTTTCAGCAAGAAACCTCCTGAAATCAATGGAGTCCAAGGTGTGTAATATATATTTTTCTTGTCTTCTCGCTCCTTTGATTATCATAGTAGATATCTCTGTTTTACACTTTATGAGGTACAAAAGGATATAGTCCATATCATCCACAGATCTTAAGCATGATTTCTCCTCTTGTTATTAACGCTGTTTTCATTGAAATTCCTGCTGATTTAGGCCTTTCAAGACAACAAGCAATGTTTTCAGCAAGAAACCTGCTGAATTCAGTCAGACTCCAAAGGGTCCAGTATATATCTTTCATGATTTCTCTTTATTTTGATGATCATAGATGAACTCTAAGTTTAAAACTTCATGGAGTAGAAAAGGATATAAGTCCATATCACCCAAATTCTTAGGTCATGATTTGTCCCACTTGTTTTTAACCCTTTTTGCATTCAAATTCCTGCTGATTTAGGCCTTTCAGAGTAACAGGCATTGCTTTTCGGGAGAAACCACCTGAATTCAATCACACTCCAAAGGGTGCTTATATACCCTTAAGGAACTTCCCTGTACATTGATGTTTATAGATGAAATCTCTCTCTGATTTACACTTGATGGGGTATAGAATGATATAAATCCATATCACCCACAAATCTTAAGTCATGATTTCTTATATTTGTTATTAACCCTTTTTGATTCAGATTCCTGGTATTTTAGGCTTTTCAGGCAAATTGGAAATGTTTTCAGGCAGAAACCTCCTGAATTCAATTAGACTCCAAAAGGTTCAGTATATATCTTTCTGTGACTTCTCTATACTTTGATGATCATAGATGAAATCTCTCTCTGTTTTACACTTTATGGGGTAGAATTGCATATAAATCCATATGACCCACAGATCTTTAGTCATGATTTCTCCCACCTGTTATTAGCTCTTTTTTTCATTCATATTCCTGCTGATTGAGGCCTTTCAGGCCATAGGCAGTGTCCTCAGTGAGAAACCTCCTGAATTCAATCAGACTACAATGGGTGCAGTACCTATCATTCTGTGACTTCTATGTACTTTGATGATCATAGATGAAATCTATGTTTTACATATCAGGGGGAGAAAAGGATATAGGTCCATAACACCACGAGATCTTAAGTAATGATTTGTCCCACTTGTTATTAACCCTTTCTTCATTCAAATTTCTGCTGATTTAGGCCTTTCAGGCCAACAGGAAGTGTTTTCAGGGTCGAAACCTCCTGAATTCAGTTAGACTCCAAAGGGTGCAGTATATATCTTTCTGTCACTTCTCTATATTTGATGTTCATAGATGATATCTCTCTCTGTTCTTCACTTCATGGGATAGAAAAGGATATAAGTCCATATCACCCACAGATCTTAAGTTATGATTTCTCCCACCTGTTATTAACCCTTTTTTCTTTCAAATTCCTGCTGAGTTAGGCCTTTGAAGCGAACTGCATGTGTTTCAGGAAGAAACCTCCTGAATTCAATTAGACTCCAGGGGCGCAGTATATAACTTTCTGTGACTTCTCTGTACTTCCATAATCATAGATGAAATCTATGTTTTACACTTCATGGGGTAGAAAAGGATATAAGTTCATATCACCCACAGATCTTAAGTCATGATTTCTCCCACTTGTTAAAATCCTATTTCATTCAATTCCTGCTGATTTAGGCCTTTCAAACAACAGGCAGTGTCTTCAATGAGAAACCTCCTGAATTCAATCAGACTCCAAAGGGTGCAGTATATATCTTTCTGTGAATTCTCTGTATTTTGATGATCATAGATGAAATCTAAGTTTCACACTTCATGGGGTAGAAATGGATATAAGTCCATATCACAAACAGTTCTTAAGTCATCATATCTCCTCCTTGTTATTAACACTTTTTTTCATTCAAATTACTGCTTATTTAGGCCATTCAGGCTAACAGGTACTGTCTTCTGTGAGAAACCTCCTGAATTCAATCAGACTACAAAGGGTGCAGTATATATCTTGCTGTGACTGCTCTGTACTTTGATGATCATAGATGAAATCTATGTTTTACACTTCATGGTTTAGAAAAGGATATAAGTCCATATCACCCACAGAGCTTGTCTTGATTTCTCCCACTTGTTATTAACCATTTTTTCATTGAATTTCCTGCTGAATTAGACCTTTAGGCCAAGAGCAGTGTTTTCAGCGAGAAACCTTTTGAATTAAATTACATTCCAAAAAGTGCAGTATATATCTTTATATTCCTCCCTGTATGTTAATGTTTATAGATGAAATCTCTCCATGTTTTACATTTCTTGTAGTAGAAAACGATATATTTCCATAGCACCCACTGACAGATCTTAAGTCATGATTTCTCCAAGTTGTTATTAACCATTTTTTTCATTCAAATTCCTGCTGATTAAACCTTTCATGCCATAAGGCAATGTTTACAGAGAGAACTCCTGAATTCAATCAGATTCCTAAGATTGCATTATATATCTTTCTGTGACTTCTCTGTACTTTGATGATCATAGATGAAATGTATGTTTTACATTCATGTGGTAGAAAAGGATATAAGTCCATATCACTCACAGATCTTAAGTCATGATTTCTCCCACTTTTATTAACACTTTTTTCATTCAATTTCCTGCTGATTTAGGCCTTTCAGGCCAAGGGCTGGGTTTTCAGTGAGAAACCTTCTGTATTCAATCGCTCTCCAAAGGGTGCTGTATGTACCTTTATGGAACTTCCCTGTAAGTTGATGTCTATAGATGAAATCTCTGTTTTTCAATTCATGGGGTAGAAAAGGATATATGTCCATATCACCCACTGATCTTAAGTTATGAGTTCTCACACTTGATATTAAACATTTTGTTCATCCAAATTCCTGCATATTTAGGATTTTAAGGCCAACTGGAAGTGTTTTCAGGGAGAAATGTCCTGAATTCAATTAGACCCCAAAGGGTGCAGTATATATCATTCTGTGACTTCTCTGTACTTTGATGATTATAGATGAAATCTATGTTTTACACTCCATGGTGTACAAAAGGATTTTAGTCTATATCTCCCACAGATATTAAGTCATGGTTTCTCTCACTTTTCATTAACACTTTTTTCAATCATATTCCTTCTGATTTAGGCCTTTCAGTACAACAGGCAGTGTTTTCAGTGAGAAAACTCCTGAATTCCATGAGATTCAGTGCATGCAGTATGTGTATCTTTCTGTGAATTCTCTGTACTTTGATGATCATAGATGAAATCTATGTTTTGCACTTAATGGGTTAGAGGGGTTATAAATCCATATCACCCACAGATCTTAAGTCATGATTTCTCCGAATTGTTATTAACCCATTTTCATTCAAATTCCTGCTGATTTAGGCCTTTCAGGTCAAAGGAATGTTTTCAGGGAGAAACTTTCTGAATTCATAACAGTCCAAAGGTTGCATTATATATCTTTATGGAACATCCCTGTATGTTGATGTTTATAGATGAAATCTCTCTATGTTTTACACTTCATGGAGAAGAAAAGGGTATAAGTCCATAGCATCCACAGATCTTAAGTCATGATTTCTCGACTTGATATTAAAATTTTTCATTCAAATTCCTGCTGATGTAGGCCTTTCATGCCATAAGGCAAAGTTTTCATGGAAAAACTCCTGAATTCAATCAGACTCCTAGATTACTATATATATCTTTCTGTGATATCTCTTTACATTGATGATCATAGATGAAATCTCTCTATGGTTTAGAGAGAGACTAGACTAGAAGAGCATATAACTAGAAAAGGATATAACTTCCTGGACTAGAAAAGGATATAACTTCATATCACCCACAGATCTTATATCATGATTTCTCCCACCTGTTATTAACCATTTTTTCTTTCAAAATCCTGCTGATTTAGGCCATTCAGGCCAATGGGCAGTGTCTTCAGTGAGAAACCTCCTGAATTCAATCAGACTTCAAAGGGTGCAGTAAGTATCTTTCTGTTCTTCTCTGTACTTTGGTGATGACAGATGAAATCTCTCTATGTTTTACACTTCATGGGGTAGAAAAGGATATAAGTTCATATCGCCCACAGATCTTAAGTCATGATTTCTCCCACTTGTTATTAACCATTTTTTCATTCAAATTCCAGCTGATTTAGGCCTTTAGGCAGCAGGTTGTGTTTTCAGCCAGGAGCCTTTTGAATTCAATCACACTCCATAGGGTGCAGTATGTATCTTTATTGATCTTCGCTTACCTTGATGTTTGTAGATGAAATATCTCTGTTTTACACTTCATGGAGTACAAAAGGATATAAGTTCATATCACCCACAGATCTTAAGTCATGATTTCTCCCAGTTGTTAAAACCCTTTTTACATTCAAATTCCGGCTGATTAAGGCCTTTCAAACAACAGGCAGTGTCTTCAATGAAAAACCACCTGACTTCAATCAGATTACAAAGGGTGCAGTAAATATCTTTCTGTGACTTCTCTGTATTTTGATGATCATAGATGAAATCTATGTTTTACACTTCATTGGGTAGAAAAGGATATAAATCCATACCACCCACAGTTCTTAAGTCATGATTTCACCCACTTGTTATTAACCCTTTTTTCATTCAAATTCTTGTTTATTTATGCCATTTAGGATAACAGGTACTGTCTTCAGTGAGAAACGCCTGAATTCAATCGACGACAAATTGCAGTATATATCTTTCTGTGACTTCTCTGTGCTTTGATGAATATAGATGAAATCTCTCTATGTTTTACACTTCATGGTGTAGAGAAGGATATAAGTTCATATCACACACAGATATTAAGTCATGATTTCTCCCACTTTTATTAATGCTTTTTTTCATACAAATACCTGAGTATTTATCCCTTTCAGGCCATAAGGCAGTGTTTTCAGTCAGAAAACTCGCAAATTCAATCAGATGACTAAGATTGCATTATATATTTTTCTGTGACTTCTCTTTTCCTTGATGATCATAGATGGAATCTATGTTTTACACTTCATGGTGTAGAAAAGGATATAAGTCAATGTCACCCACAGATCTTAAGTCCTGATTTCTCCTACTTGTTATTAACCCTTTTTTCATTCAAATTCCTGCTGTTAGGTTTTTCAGGCCTAAAGACAGTGTTTTCAGAGAGAAACCTCCTGAATTCAATCAAACTACAAATGGTGCAGTATATAACTTTATGTGACTTCTGTATTTTGATGATTATAGAGGAAATCTCTCTGTTTTACACTTCATGGGTTAGAAAAGGATATATGTCCATATCACTCACAGTTTTGGTCATGATTTGTCCCACTTGTTATAACTCTTTTTTCATTGAAATTCCTACCGATTTATAGCTTTCAGTCCAACAGACAGTGTTTTCAGTGAGAAACCTCCTGAATTCAATCAGACACCAAAGGGTTCAGTACATATCTTTCTGTGATCTCTATAATTTGTTGATCATAGATGAAATCTCTCTCTGTTTTACACTTCATGGGGTTGAAAACGATATAGTTCCATATCGCCCACAGATCTTAAGTCATGATTTCTCCCACTTGTTATTAACCCTTTTTTTCACACAAATCCCTGCTGATTTAGGTCTTTCAGGACAACAGGCTGTGTTTTCCACAAGAAACCTTCTGAATTCAATCACACACCAAAGGGTGCAGTATATACCTTTATGGAACTTCCCTGTACGTTGATGTTTATAGCTGATATCTCTCTGTTTTACACTTCATGGATAGAAAAGGATATATGTGCATATCACCCTCAGATCTTAATTCATGATTTTTCCCACTTGCCATTAAAAGTTTTTTTTCATTCAAATTCCTACTGATTTAGGGCTTTCAGGCAAAAGGTTGTGTTTTCAGGGAGAAACCTCCAGAATTCAATCAGACTACAAAGGGTGCAGTATATAATTTTCTGTTACTTCTCTGTACTTTGATGATCATAGATGAACTCTCTCTCTCTAATTTATACTTCATGGGGTAGTATGTATATAAGTCAATATCACCCACAGATCGTAACTCATGATTTCTCCCCCTTGTTCTTAACCATTTTTTCATTAAAATTCCTGCAGATTTAGGCCTTTCAAGCCAACAGGCAATTCTTTCGGAGAGAAAAATCCTGAATTCAATCAAACCCCTAAGATTGCATAAAATATCTTTCTGTGATTTCTCATTTTGATCATCATAGATGAAATCCCTCTATGTTTTACACTTTTGGGTAGAAAGAGATATAACCCCATATCACCCACAGATCTTAAGTCATGATATCTCCCAATTGCAATTAACAGATTTTTCATTCAAATTCCTGCTGATTTTGGCTTTTTAGGCCAAGAGGCAGTGTTTTCAGCCATAAACCTCCTGAATTCAATCAGATTCCAAAGGGTGCAGTATATATCTCTGTGCTTCTCTGTACTTTGATGATCACAGATGAAATCTCTCTATGTTTTACACTTTATGGAGTAGAATAGGTTATTAGTCCATATCACCAAAGATCTGAAGTCATGATTTCTCCCACTTGTTTTTAACAATTTTTTTATTCAAATTCCTGGTGAGCTGGGCACGGTGGCTCGTGCTTGTAAGCTTCAATTATGAAGCAGCCAGGGCTAGGGATCGCGGTTTGAGTCCCGCCTGGGACCGTAGCAAGACCTAGTTCCAAAAAAATAGCTGGGTGTGGTGACGCACACCTGTCATCCCAGCTACCTGAGAAGCTGAGTCTGGGGATTGCTTGAGTCTGTGGTACCTCGGGCAACGAGAGCCTGCGGTTCATAGCAAAAATAGCAAGACCTAGGCTCAAAAAAAATATTCACATTCCTGGTGAATTAGGCCTGACAGGCCAAAAGGCAGAGTTTTCAATGAGAAATCTCTTGAATTCAATCAGACTCCAAAGTACGTAATACATAAGTTTCTGTGACTTCTCTGTACATTGATGATCATATATGAAATCTATGTTTTAGACTTCATGGAGTAGAAAAGGATATAAGTCCATATCACCCACAGATCTTAAGTCATGATTTCTTCCACTTGTTATTACCCCTTTTTTCATTCAAATTCCAGCTAATTTAGGACCTTACGCAAACAGGAAGTGTTTTCAGGGAGAAAACACCTGAATTCAATCACAGTCCAAAGGGTGCAGTATATATCTTTCTATGACTTCTCTGTATTTGATGATCATAGATGAAATCTATCAATGTTTTACACTTTATGGGGTATGAAGTATATAGTCCATATCATACACCGACGTAAATCATGATTTCTCCTCTTGTTATTGACACTTTTCTCATTCAAATTCCTGCTGATTTAGGCTTTTGAGGCCAACTGGAAGTGTTTTCATGGAGAAACCTCCTGAAATCAATTAGACTCCAAATGGTGCAGTATATATCTTTCTGTGAATTCTTTTTTTGAAGATCTTAGATGAAATCTATGTTTTATAGTTCATGGAGTAGAAAAGTATATAAGTCCATATCACTCACAGATCTTAAGTCATGATTTCTTTAATTGTTATTAATCCCTTTTCATTCATTTTCATGCTGATTTAGGCATTTCAGGCCAAAGGGCAGTGTTTTCAGCAAGAAAACTCCTGAATTCAATTGGACTCCAAAGGGTGCAGTTTATATCTTTCTTTAACTTCTCTTTACTTTGATGATCATAGAATAAATCTCTCTATGTCTTACACTGCATAGAGTAGAAAAGGATATAAGACTATATCACCCAAAAATCTTAAGTCATGATTTCCTGAACTTGTTATTAACCCTTTATTCATTCAAATTCCTGCTGATTTTGGTCTTTCAGGTCAACTGGCAGTGCTTAAGCGAGAAAACTCCTGAATTCAATCAGATCCCTAAGATTGAATTATATATCTTTTTGGATTTTCTGTGTACTTTGATGATCATAGATGAAATCTCTCTATGTTTTACACTTCATGAGGTAGAAAAGGATATAAGTCCATATCACTCACAGATCTTAAGTCATGAATTCTCCCACCTGTTATTAACCCTTTTTTCATTAAAATTCCTGCTGATTTAGGCCTTTAAGGCCAACAGACTGTGTTTTCAGGGAGAAAACTTCTGAGTTCAATCACACTCCAAAGGGTGCTGTATGTACCTTTATGGAACTTCCCTGTAAGTTGATGTTTATAGATGAAATCTCTCTAGGTTTTACACTTCATAGAGTAGAAAAGGATATAAGTCCATATCACCCACAGATCTTAAGTCATGATTTCTCGCCCTTGTTATTGATAATTTTTCATTCAAATTCCTGCTGATTTAGGCTCCTCAGGCCAACTGGAAATATTTTCAGGGAGAAACGTCTTGAATTCAATTGGACTCCAAAGGTTGCAGAATATATCTTTCTGTGACTTCTCTTTACTTTCATTATCATAGATGAAATCTATCTCTGTATTACACTACATGTGGTATAAAGGATATAATCATATCACCTACAGATCTTAAGTCATGATTTCTCCCTCTTGTTTTTAACACTTTTTTCATTCAAATTTCTGCTGATTTTGGCCTTTCAGGCCAACAGGCAGTGTTTTCAGCTAGAAACCTCCTGAATTCAACAGACTCCAAAGGTGGCAGTATATATCTTTCGTGACTTCTCTGTACTTAAATGATCATAGGTGAATCTCTCTATGTTTTACACTTCATGGAGTAGAAAATGATATAAGTCCATTGCACCTCCAGTTCTTAAGTCATGATTTCTAGCACTTGATATTAACACTTATTTCATTCAAATTCCTGCATATGTCGTCCCTTAGGGTGAACTTCCAGCATTTTCAGCCAGAACGCTCCTGAATCCAAAGACATCAAAGGAGATGATTATATGTCTAGCACTTATTACACACCCTTGTTTTCATGGAAAATCCTGAGGATTTCGGCCTTTCAGGCGAACTGCCAGCATATTCAGCGAGAATGCTGCTGAAACAAAGCAGGCTCCTAAGGAGAACTTTTTATCTTACTGCAACTTGTCTGTCCTTTGATGATTAGAGAGGAATTATCTTTATGTTGTACACTTTAGGGAGGAGAGTAGAAAATGAGTCCATCTCACACCAGCACTTATGTTTCATGATTTCTAGCACTTCTTACTAAACCGAGTTTTCTTTCAAAATCCTGAGGCTTTCCGCCTTTCACGCAATCGACCAGTGTTTTCAGCCAGGAGTCTCCTGATTTCAAACTGACTCCAAAGGAGAATTTTATATCTTACTGTAACTGCTCTGTACTTTGATGTATACAGATGAAATCCCTCTCTGTTGTACCTTCAAAGAGTAGGAGAGAATACAGTCCATCTCAACTCTACCTCTTAAGTTTCATGATTTTTAGCACTTATGACAAATCTTGTTTTCATTGAAAATCCTAAGGATTTCGGCCTTTCAGGCGAACTGCCAACATATTCAGCGAGAACGCTGCTGAAACAAAGCAGGCTCCTATTGAGAAATTTATATCTTACTGCAACTTGTCTGTCCTTTGATGTTTTGAGAGGAATTCTCTTCATGTTGTACACTTTAGGGAGCAAAGCAGAAAATGTGTCCATCTCACATCCAGCACTTATGTTTCATGATTTATAGCACTTCTTTTTAACAGAGTTTTCTTTCAAAATCCTGAGGATTTCCGCCTTTCGTGGGAACGGCCAACATTTTCAGCCAGAATGCTCCTGAATTCAAACAGACTCCAAAGGAGAAGTCTATATCTTACTGTAACTTCTCTGTACTTTGATGTATAGAGATGAAATCCCTGTCTATTGTACACTTCAAGGAATAGAAGAGAATAACTTTCCATCTCACCTCTACCTCTTAGGTTTCATGATTTCTAACACTTATTACAAACCCTTGTTTTCATTAAAATCTTGAGGAGTTCTGCCTTTCAGGAAAACTGCCAGCATGTTCAGCGTGAACGCTGATAAGATGGGCAGACTCCTAAGGAGCAGTTTATATCTTAATATCACTTCTTTGTATCCTCTTGTTTGGGGATCATTTATCTCCATGTTGTACAATTCAAGCAGAGGAATAGAATACCAGTCCATCTCACTTGCACTTCTTAAGATTCGTGATTTGGCGCATTTATTACAAACCCATATTTTCATTCAATATCCTGCGGATTTCGGCCTTTCTGGATAATTGGCAGCGTTTTCACAGTGAATGCTCGTGAATTCAAACAGACTCCAAAGCAGAAGTTTATATCCTACTGTCAGTTCTCTATACTTTGTTGTTTGGGTATCAATTCTCTCTATGTTGTACACATGAAGGAGTAGTAGAGAATACGAGTTCAACTCACTTCCATCTCTAGTTTCATGATGTCTAGCACTTTTTATAACCCTTGTTTTATTGAAAATCCTGAGGATTTCTCCCTCTAGGCAAACTGCCAGCATATTCAGCGAGAACGCTGCTGAAACAAAGCAGGCTCCTAAGGAGAACGTTTTATCTTACTGCAACTTGTCTGTCCTTTGATGTTTAGAGAGGATTTCTCTTCATGTTGTACACTTTAGGAGGAGAGTAGAAAATGAGTCCATCCCACATACAGCAGTTATGCTTCATGATTTCAAGCAAATCTTACTAAACCGAGTTTTCTTTCAAAATCCTGAGGCTTTCCGCCTTTCACGCGAACGGCCAGCGTTTTCAGCCAGAACGCTCCTGAATTCAAACAGATTCCAAAGGAGAAGTTTATATCTCAATGTAAATCCCTGTACTTTGATGTATAGAGATGAGATCCCTGTCTTTTGTATGCTTCAAGGAGTAAAAGAGAATAGCAGTTCACCTCACCTCTATCTCTTAGGTTTCTTGATTTCTAACACTTATTACAAACCCTTGTTTTCATCCAAAATCCTGAGGATTTCGGCTTTTCAGGGGAACTGCCAGCAGGTTCAGCGTGAACACTGATAAGACAAGCAGGATCCAAAGGAGCAGTTTATGTCTTAATGTAACTTCTTTGTACATTCTTGTGTAGGGATCATTTCTCTCTGTGTTGTAAAATTCAGCAGGGGAATAGAATACCAGTCCATCTCACTTGCACTTCTTAAGATTCGTGATTTGGAGCACTTATTACAAACCCATATTTTCATTCAATATATGCGGATTTTGGCTTTTCTGGCGAACTGGCTGCGTTTTCATCACCAACCCTCCTGAATTCACACACACTCCAAGAAGAAGTTTATATCTTACTGTAATGTCTCTATACTTTGTTGTTTGCAGATCAATTCTGTCTATGTTGTACACCTCAAGGTGTAGTAGTGAATACCAGTTCAACTCAATTCCACCTGTATGTTTCATGATGTCTAGCCCTTATTAGAAACCCTTGTTTTCATTGAAAATCCTGAGGATTTTGTCCTTTCAGGCGAACTGCCAGCATATTCAGCGAGAACGCTGCTGAAACAAAGCAGGCTCCTAAGGAGAACTTTATATCTTACTGCAATTTCTCTGTACTTTGATGTATAGGCATAAAATCCCTGTCTGTTGTACCCTTCAAGGAGTAGAAGGGGATACCAGTTCATCTCACCTCTACTTCTTAAGTTTCATGACTTCTAGCACTTATTACAAACCCCTGTTTTCAGTGAAAATCCTGAGGAATTCGACCTATCTGGCAAACTGCCAGCATATTCAGCGAGACCGCTGCTGAAACAAAGCAGGCTCCTCAGAAGAACTTTATATCTTACTGCAACTTGTCTGTTCTTTGATGTTTAGAGAGGAATTCTCTTCATGTTGTACACTTTAGTGAGGAGAGTAGAAAATGAGTCATTCTCACATCCAGCACTTATGTTTCATGATTTTTAGCACTTCTTACTAAACCAAAGGTGCAGTATATATCTTTCTTGACGACTCTGTTCTTGGATGATCATAGATGAAAGCTCTCTATGTTTTACATTCCATGGAGTAGAAAAGTATATAAGTCCATGTCATCCACACATCTTAACTCATGATTTCTCCGACTTCTTATTAACACTTTTTCCATTCATTCCTGGTGATTTAGGCCTTTCAGACCAACAGGCAACTTTTTCAATGAGAAACCTCCTGAATTCAATCATAATCTAAAGGGTGCAGTGTATATCTTTCTGTGACTTCTCTATACTTTGATGATCACAGTTGAAAACTCTCTGTTTTACACTTCATGGTGTAGTAAAGGATATAAGTCCATATAACCCACAGATCTTAAGTCATTATTTCTTCCAGTTGATATTAACCCTTTTTTCATTCAAATTCCAGCTGATTTAGACCTTTCAGGCAACTTGAAGTGTTTTCAGGGAGAAACCTCCTGAATTCAATTAGATACCAAAAGTTGCAGTATGTATCTTTCAGTGAGTTATCTTTACTTTAATGATCATAGATGAAATCTCTCTATGTTTAAAACTACATGTGATAGAAAAGGATATACGTCCATATCACCCACAGGTCTTAAGTCATGATTTCTCCCACTTGTTATTAATCCTTTTTTCATTCAAATTCCTCCTTATTTAGGATTTTAGACCAACAGTTTTTTCAGTGAGAAACATCCTTAATTCAACCAGACTCCAAAGGTTGCAATATATACATTTCTGTGATTTCATGTACTTTGATGATCATAGATGAAATCTCTCTATGTTTTACATTTCATGTGGTAGAATAGGATTAATTCCATGTCACTCACAGATCTAAAGTCATGATTTTTTCCAATTGTTATTAAACATTGTTTCATTCAAATGACTGCTGATTTAGGCTTTTCAGGCAACTGGAAGTGTTTTCAGTGAGTAACATCCAAACTCAATTAGACTCCAAAGGGTGCATTTTATATCTTTCAGTGACTTCTCTATACTTTGATGATCATAGATGAAATCTCTCTATGTTTTACTCTACATGTGGTAGAAAAAGATATCTGTCCGTTGCACCCACAGATCTTAAGTCATGATTTCTCCCACTTGTTATTAACACTTTTTTCATTCAAATTCCTGCTGATTAAGGACTTCAGGCCAAAAGGCAATGTTCTCAGCAAGAAACCTCCTGAATTCAATCAGACTCTAATGGTGCAGTGTATACCTTTCTGTGACTTCTCTGTACTTTGATGATCATAGATGAAATCTCTCTATGTTTTACATTACATGGGGTAGAGAAAGATATTAGTCCATATCACCCATAGATCTTTAGTCATGATTTCTCCCACTTCTTATTAACCCTTTTTTCATTCAAATTCCTGCTGATTTAGGCCTTTTTGTCAACTAGAGTGTTTTCAGGGAGAAACCTCCTGAACTCAATTAGTATCCAATGTGTGCATTATATACTTTTCAGTGACTTCTCTTTGCTTTGATGATCATAGATGAAATCTCTCTATGTTTTACTCTACTTGTGGTAGAAAAAGATATATGTCCATAGCAGCCACTGATCTTAAGTCATGATTTCTCAAACTTGTTATTAACCCTCTTTTTCAGTCAAATTCCTGCTGATTTAGGCCTCTCAGCCAACTAGAGTGTTTTCAGGGATAAACATCCTGAACTCAATTAAACTCCAATGGGTGCATTATACAACTTTCAGTCACTTCTCTGTACTTTGATGATCATAGATGAAATCTCTCTATGTTTTACAAATATGGGGTAGAGAAGGATATTAATCCATATCACCCACAGATCTTTAGTCATGATTTCTCCCACTTTTTTTTACTATATCCCATACATTAGTGATACCATTTGATTTCTGTCTTTTTATATGACTTGTTTCAGCTAATATGATTTCTTCTAAATGCATCCATGTTGTTATGAAGTTGTCAAATTTGTCATTTTTAATTGATGAGTAATATTCCATCATGTATATATACCACATTTTTTTCATCCAGTCCTCTGTTTTGGGGCATTTAGGTTGTTTCCATGTCCTTGCAATTATAAATTGTGCTGCAGTAAACATATGGGTACAGGTATCCTTTTGTACCCACATTGAGGTCTCTTTTGGGTAGATTCCCAGAAGAGCAATTGCTGGGTCAAATGGTAGTTCCATTTTCATTAGCTTGAGGGTGATCCACACCCATTTCCATAGTGGTTGAACTAATTTACATTGCCAGCAGCAGTGTAGTAGTGTTCCTTTCTCTCCACATCCTCGCCAACAATTTGTGTTGCCTGTTCTTTGGGTGTGGGCCATTCTTACTGGTGTAAGGTGGTATCTCATTGTGGTTTTGATTTGCATTTCCCTTCTTACTAGCAATGTTGTGCAATTTTTCATGTGCCTGTTGGCCATTGTATTTCCTCTTTGGAGAAGTGTCTTTCTTAACTCATGATTTCTCCCACTTGTTATTAACCATTTTTTCATTCAAATTCCTGCAGATTTAGGCCTTTCAAGCCAATAGGCAATTCTTTCAGAGAGAAAAATCCTGAATTCAATCAAACCCCTAAGATTGCATAATATATCTTTCTGTGATCTCTCTTTATTTTGATGATCATAGATGAAATCCCTCTATGTTTTACACTTCATTGGATAGAAAGGGATATAACCCCATATCACCCACAGATCTTAAATTATGATTTCTCCCAATTGTAATTAACAGATTTTCATTCAAATTCCTGCTGATTTAGGCCATTTAGGCCAAGTGGCAGTGTTTTCAGCGAGAAACCTCCTGAATTGAATCAGATTCCAAAGGGTGCAGTATATATCTTTTTGTAACTACTCTGTATTTTGATGATAAAAGATGAAATCTATGTTTTACACTTCATGGGGTAAAAAAGGATGTAAGTCCATATCACCCACAATTCTTAAGTCATGATTTCTCCCACTTGTTATTAACATTTTTTTCAATCAAATTCCTGCTGATGTAGGCCTTTCAAGACAACAGGCAGTGCTTTCAGCGAGAAACCTCCTGAATTCAATCACACTCCAAAGGGTGCAGTATATATCTCTGTGCTTCTCTGTACTTTGATGATCACAGATGAAATCTCTCTATGTTTTACACTTTATGGAGTAGAATAGGTTATAAGTCCATATCACCAAAGATCTGAAGTCATGATTTCTCCCACTTGTTTTTAACAATTTTTTCATTCAAATTCCTGGTGAGCTGGGCACAGTGGCTCGTGCTTGCAAGCTTCAGCCTATGAAGCGGCCAGGGCTAGGGATTGCGGTTCGAGTCCCACCTGGGACCGTAGCGAGACCTAATTCCAAAAAAATAGCTGGGTGTGGTGACGCACGCCTGTCATCCCAGCTACCTGGGAAGCTGAGTCAGGGGATTGCTTGAGTCTGTGGTACCCCGGGCAACGAAAGCCTGCGATTCATAGCAAAAATAGCAAGACCTAGTCTCAAAAAAAAATATTCAAATTCCTGGTGAATTAGGCCTGACAGGCCAAAAGGCAGAGTTTTCAATTAAAAAAATCTCTTGAATTTAATCAGACTCCAAAGTATGCAATACATAACTTTCTGTGACTTCTCTGTACTTTGATGATCATAGATGAAATCTCTCTATGTTTTACACTTTATGGGTTACAAAAGGATATAGTCCATATCATCCACCGATCTTAAGTCATGATTTCTCCTCTTGTTATTAACACTTTTTTCATTCAAATTCCTGCTGGTTTAGGCTTTTCAGGCCAACTGGAAATTTTTCATGGAAAATCCTCCTGAATTCAATTAGACTCCAAGCGGTGCAGTATATATCTTTCTGGAAATCTCTTTTTTGATGATCATAGATGAAATCTATGTTTTATAGTTCATGGAGTAGAAAAGTATATAAATCCATATCACCCACAGATCTTAAGTCATGATTTCTCCCATTGTTATTAATCCTTTCTTCATTCATATTTCTGCTGATTTAGGCATTACAGGCCAACAGGCAGTGTTTTCAGCGAGAAAACTCCTTAATTCAATTGGACTCCGAAGGGTGCAGTATATATCTTTCTTTGACTTCTCTTTACTTTTATGATAATAGATGAAATCTCTCTATGTTTTACACTGCATTGAGTAGAAAAGGATATAAGACTGTATCTCCCAAAGATCTTAAGTCATGATTTCCTGAACTTGTTATTAACCCTTTATTCATTCCAATTACTACTGAATTTGGCCTTTCAGGCCAGCAGGCAGTGCTTAAGCGAGAAAACTCCTGAATTCAATCAGACTCCTAAGATTGAATTATATATCTTTCTGTGATTTCTGTGTACTTTGATGATCATAGATGAAATCTCTCTATGTTTTACATTTCATGAGTTAGAAAAGGATCTAAGTCCATATCCTCACAGATCTTAAGTCAAGAATTCTCCCACCTGTTATTAACCATTTTTTCATTCAAAAACCTGCTGATTTATGCCTTTGAAGCCAACAGATTGTGTTTTCAGCGAGAAAACTTCTGAGTTCAATCACACTCCAAAGGGTGCAGTATATATCTTTATGGAACTTCCCTGTATGTAGATGTTTATAGATGAAATCTCTCTAGGTTTTACACTTCATAGAGTAGAAAAGGATATAAGTCCATATCACCCACAGATCTTAAATCATGATTTAACACCCTTTTTATGAACAATTTTTTCATACAAATTCCTGCTGATTTAGGAAACGTCCTGAATTCAATTGGACTCCAAAGGTTGCAGAATATATCTTTCTGTGACTTCTCTTTACTTTCAAGATCATAGATGAAATCTCTCTATGTATTACACTACATGTGGTATAATGGATATAAGTCATATAACCCACAGATCCTAAGTCATGATTTCACTCACTTGTTATTAACCCTTTTTTCATTCAAATTAGTGCTAACTTTCTGAATTCAATCACAGTCCAAAGGTTGCTGTATATATCTTCATGGAACTTCCCTGTACATTGATGTTTAGAGATGAAATCTCTCTATGTTTTACATTTCATGGGGTAGAAAAGGATATAAGTCCATATCACCCACAGGTCTTAAGTCATATTTCTCCACTTGTTATTTATTCTTTTTTCTTTCAAATTCCTGCTATTTTGGTCTTTCAGGCCAACAGACAGTGTTTTTAGCGAGAAACCTCCTGAATTCAATCAGATTCCATATGGTGCAGTATATATTTTTCTGTGACATCTCTGTACTTTGATGAACTTAGATGAAATCTATGTTTTACACTTCATGGAGTAGAAAAGGATTTATGTCCATATCACCTACAGATCTTAAGTCATGATTTCTACCACTTGTTATTAATCAATTTTTCATTCAAATTCCTGCTGATTTAGGCCTTTCAGTAAACAGGCAATATTTTCTGCGAGAAACCTCCTGAATTCAGTCAGACTCCCAAAGATGCAGTATATATCTTTCTGAGACTTGTCTGTACTTTGATGAACTAGATGAAATCTATGTTTTACACTTCATGGGGTAGAAAAGTATATAAGTCCATAACACCCACAGATCTTAAATTTGATTTTTCTCACTTGTTATTAACCCTTTTTTCATTCAATTCCTGCTGATTTAGGCCTTTCAGGCTAATAGGCAGCGTTTTCAGCGAGAAACCTTCTGAATTCAATCACACTCCAAAAGGTGAAGTATATCTTTATGGAACTTCCCTGTACGTTGATGGTTATAGATGAAATCTCTCTGTTTTACACTTCATGGGGTAGAAAGTGATTAAGTCCATATCACCCACATATCTTCAGTCATGATTTCTCCACTAGTTATTAACGGTTTTTTCATTCAAATTCCTGCTGATTTAGGCCTTTCACCTCAACTGCAGTGTTTTCAAGGAGAAATCTCCAGAATTCAATCAGACTCCAAAGGGTGCAGTATATATCTCTCCATGACTTTTCTGTACTTTGATGATTATAGATGAACTCTCTCTATGTTTTACACTTCACAGAATAGAAAAGGATATAAGTCCATATCACCCATAGTTCTTAAGTAATGATTTCTCCCTCTTGTTTTTAACACTTTTTTCATTCAAATTCCTGCTGATTTAGACCTTTCAGGCCAACAGGCAGTGTTTTCAGCTAGAAACCTCCTGAATTCAATGGACTCCAAAGTTTGCAGTATATATCTTTTGTGACTTCTCTGTACTTTGATTGTCATAGGTGAAATCTCTCTAAGTTTTACACTTCATGGAGTAGTAAAGGATATAAGTCCATCTCACCTCCAGTTCTTAACTCATGATTTGTAGCACTTGATATTAACACTTATTTCATTCAAATTCCTGCACGTGTCATCCTTTAGGGTGAACTTCCTGCATTTTCAGCCAGAACGTGCCTGAATCCAAAGACATCAAAGGAGCTGATTATATATCCAGCACTTATTATGCACCCTTGTTTTCATTGAAAATCCTGAGGATTTCAGCCTTTCAGGCGAATTGCCAGCATATTCAGCGAGAACGCTGCTGAAACAAAGCAGGCTCCTAAGGAGAACTTTATATCTTACTGCAACTTGTCTGTCCTTTGATGTTTTGAGAGGAATTCTCTTCATGTTGTACATTTTACGAAGGAGAATAAAAAAATGAGTCTATTTCACATCCAGCACTTATGTTTCATGATTTCTAGCAATTCTTACTAAACCAAGTTTTCTTTCAAAATATTGAGGCTTTCCGCCTTACATGCGAACAGCCAGCGTTTTCAGCCAGAACGCTCCTGAATTCAACAGACTCCGAAGGAGAAGTTTATATCTTACTGTAACTTCTCTGTACTTTGATGTATAGAGATGAAATCCCTGTCTTTTGTACACTTCAATGAGTAGAAAAGGAATACCAGTCCATCTCACTTCTATATCTTAGGTTTCATGAATTCTAGCACTTATTACAAACCCTTGTTTTCATTCAAAATCCTGAGGTTTTCGGCCTTTCAGGCGAACTGCCAGCATATTCAGCGAGAACGCTGCTGAAACAAAGCAGGCTCCTATTGAGAAATTTATATCTTACTGCAACTTGTCTGTCCTTTGATGTTTTGAGAGGAATTCTCTTCATGTTGTACACTTTAGAGAGCAGAGTAGAAAATGTGTCCATCTCACATCCAGCACTTATGTTTCATGATTTCTAGCACTTCTTTTTAACCGAGTTTTCTTTCAAAATCCTGAGGATTTCCGCCTTTCATGGGAACGGCCAACATTTTCAGCCAGAACGCTCCTGAATTCAAACACACTCCAATGGAGAAATCTATATCTTACTGTAACTTCTCTGTACTTTGATGTATAGAGATGAAATCCCTGTCTGTTGTACATTTCAAGGAGTAGAAGAGAATAACAGTCCATCTCACCTCTACCTCTTAGGTTTCATGATTTCTAGCACTTATTACAAACCCTTGTTTTCGTTAAAATCTTGAGGATTTCTGCCTTTCAGGAAAACTGCCAGCATGTTCAGCGTGAATGCTGATAAGACGGGCAGGCTCCTAAGGAGCAGTTTATATCTTAATATCTTAATGTCACTACTTTGTACCCTCTTGTTTAGGCATCATTTCCCTCCATGTTGTACAATTCAAACAAGGGAATAGAATACCAGTCCATCTCACTTGCACTTCTTAAGATTTGTGATTTGGAGGACTTATTAAAAACCCATATTTTCATTCAATATATGCGGGTTTTGGTCTTTCTGCCGAACTGGGTACGTTTTCACCGTGAATGCTCCTGAATTCATACACACTCCAAAGAAGAAGATTATATCTTACTTTAATGTCTCTATACATTGTTTTTTTTTGGATCAATTCTCTCTGTGTTGTACACATTAAGGTGTAGTAGTGAATACCAGTTCAACTCACTTCCACCTCTAAGTTTCATGATGTTTAGCCCTTATTTGAAACCCTTGTTTTCATTGAAAATCCTGAGGATTTCATCCTTTCAGGCGAATGGCCAGCATATTCATCGAGAACGCTGCTGAAACAAAGCAGGCTTCTAAGGAGAACTTTTTATCTTACTGCAACTTGTCTGTCCATTGATGTTTAGAGAGGAATTCTCTTTATGTTGTAAAATTTATGGAGGAGAGTGGAAAATGAGTCCATCTCACATCCAGCACTTATGTTTCATGGTTTCTAGCACTTCTTACTAAACCAAGTTTTCTTTCAAAATCCTGAGGCTTTCTTCCTTTCACGCGAACCGCCAGCGTTTTCAGCAGAACGCTCCTGAATTTAAACAGACTCCAAAGGAGAAGTCTATATCTTACTGTAAATCTCTGTACTTTGATGTATAGAGATGAGATCCCTGACTGTTGTATGCTTCAAGGAGTAGAAGAGAATAGCAGTTCACCTCACCTCTACCTCTTAGGTTTTATGATTTCTAGCACTTATTACAAATCCTTTTTTTCAAACTCCTGAGGATTTCGGCTTTTCAGGCGAATTGCCAGCATGTTCAATGTGAACGCTGATAAGATAAGCAGGCTGCTAAGGAGCAGTTTATACCTCAATGTAACTTCTATGTACTTTCTTGTGTAGGGATCATTTCCATGTTGTACAAATCAAGCAGGGGGATAGAATATCACACCATTTCATTTGCATTTCTTAAGATTCGTGATTTGGAGGACTCATTAAAACCCATGTTTTCATTCAATATATGCGGATTTTGGCTTTTCTGCTGAACTGGGTGCGTTTTCACTGCGAACACTCCTGATTTCATACACACTCCAAAGAAGTTTATATCTACTGTAATGTCTCTATACTTTGTTGTTTGGGGATCAATTCTCTCTATGTTGTACACTTCAAGGTGTAGTAGTGAATACCAGTTCAACTCACTTCCACCTGTAAGTTTCATGATGTCTAGCCCTTATTAGAAACCCATGTTTTCATTGAAAATCCTGAGGATTTCGTCCTTTCAAGTGAACTGCCAGCATATTCAGTGAGAACGCTGCTGAAACAAAGCAGGCTCCTAAGGAGAACTTTATGTCTTAATGCAATTTCTCTGTACTTTGATATATAGAGATGAAATCCCTATCCGTTGTACACTTCAAGGAGTAGAAGGGAATACCAGTCCATCTCACCTCTACTTGTTAAGTTTCATGACTTCTAGCACTTATTACAGACCCCTGTTTTCAGTGAAAATCCTGAGGAATTCGTCCTATCTGGCGAACTGCCAGCATATTCAGCGAGACCGCTGCTGAAACAAAGCAGGCTCCTCAGGAGAACTTTATATCTTACTGCAACTTGTCTGTTCTTTGATGTTTAGAGAGGAATTCTTTTCATGTTGTACACTTTTGGGAGGAGAGTAGATAATGAGTCCATCTCACATCCAGTACTTATGTTTCATGATTTCTAGCACTTCTTACTAAGCAAAAGGTGCAGTATATATCTTTCTGTGATGACTCTGTTCTTTGATGATCATAGATGAAATCTCTCTATGTTTTACACTCCAAGGAGTAGAA
Organism: Uropsilus gracilis; assembly: GCA_004024945.1. Taxonomy (NCBI): domain Eukaryota; kingdom Metazoa; phylum Chordata; class Mammalia; order Eulipotyphla; family Talpidae; genus Uropsilus; species Uropsilus gracilis. Next base: position 27,510 of record PVHY01015389.1, read on the forward strand.
AAGGATATAAGTCCATGTTACTCACAGATCTTAATTCATGATTTCTCCCACTTTTTATTAACCCTTTTTTCATTCAAATTCCTGCTGTCTTAGGCCTTTCAGGCCAACAGGCAGTTTGTTCAGCAAGAAACCTCCTGAATTCAATCACACAAAAAAGGGTAGGGTATATATCTTTCTGTGACTTCTCTGTCCTTTGATGATCATGGATGAAATCTCCATATGTTTTACACTTCAGGAGGTAGAAAATGACATAAGTCCATATAACCCACAGATCTTAAGTTATGATTTCTCACAATTGTTATTAACCCTTTTTTTTTCAAATACCAGCTGATTTAGGCCTTTCAGAAAACTTGAAGTATTTTCAGGGAGAAACCTACTGAATACAATTAGATACGATAGTTTGCAGTATATATCTTTCAGTGATTTCTCTTTACTTTAATGATTATAGATCAAATCTCTTTATGTTTAACACTGCATGTGATAAAAGGATATAAGTCCATATCACCCACAGATCTAAGTCATGATATCTCACACTTGATATAAACCTTTTTTTCAAAAAAATTACATCTTATTTTGGATTTTCAGGCCAACAGTGAGAATCCTCTTCAATTCAATCAGACTCCAAAGGTTTTTTTATATATGTTTCTGTGAATTCTCTGTACTTGATGATCATAGATGAAATCTCTCTATGTTTTACACTTCATGTGGTAGAAAAGGATATAATTCCATATAACCCACAGATCTTAAGTCATGATTTCTCCCACTTGTTATTAACATTTTTTTTTCATTTCAGGCCAACACGCAGTGATTTCAGTGAGAAACCTCCTGAATTCAGACTACAAAGGGTGCAGTATATATCTTTCTGTGACTTTTCCGTATTTTGATAATCATAGATGAAATCTTATTTTACTCTTGATGGTGTAGAAAAGGATATAAGTACATAACACCCACAGATTTAAGTCATGATTTCTCCCACTTTTTATTAACCCTTTTTTCATTCAAATTCCTGCTGATGTAGGCCGTTCAAGTCAATAGGCAGTGTTTTCAGCGAGAAACCTTTTGAATACAATCACACTCTGCCAAAGGGTGCAATATATATCTTTATGGAACTTCCCTGTACGTTGATGTTTGTAGATGAAATCACTCTCTGTTTAACACTTCATGGCATAGAAAATGATATACATCCATCTCACCAACAGATCTTAAATCATGATTTCTCCAACTTGTTTTTAATAATTTTGTCATTCGAATTCCTGCTCAATTAGGACTAACAGGCCAACAGGCAGTGTTTTCAGCAAGAAAACTCCTGAATTCAATCAGACTCCAAAGGATGCAGTATATGTATTTCTGGACTTCTCTGTACTAGGATGATCATAGATTGAATCTATGTTTTACACTTCATGGAGTAGAAAAGGATATAAGTACATAGCACCCACAGATCTTAAGTCATGATTTCACCCACTTGTTATTAACACTTTTTTCATTCAAATCCTGCTGATGTATGCCTTTCAAGCCAACATGCAGTGCTTTCAGCGAAAAACCTCCTGAATTCAATCATACTCCAAAGGGTGCAGTATATATCTTTATGGTTCTTCCCTGTAGGTTGATGTTTATAGATAAAATCTCCCTCTATTTTACACTTCATGGGGTAGGAAAGGATATAGTCCATAAAACCCACAGATCTTAAATCTTGATTTCTCCCACTTGTTATTAACCATTTTTTCATTTAAATTCTTGCTGATTTAGGCCTTTAAGGCCAACATGCAGTGCTTTCAGTGAGAAACCTCCTGAATTGAATCAGACATCAAAGGGAGCAGTATAAATCTTATGGAACTTCCCTGTACGTTGATGTTTATAGATGAAATCTCTCTCTGTTTTTCACTTCATGGGATAGAAAATATATAAGTCCATATCCCCACAGATATTGTCATGAATTCTCCAATTTTTATTAACCCTTTTTCATTCAAATTCCTGCTGATTTATACCTTTCAGGCCAACTGGTAGTGTTTTCAGGGAGAAACCTCCGAATTCATCACTCTCCAACGCTTGCAGTATATATCTTTCTGTGACTTCTCTGTACTTTGATGATCATCGATGAAATCTATATTTACATTTCATGGGTTAGAAAAGGATATAAGTTCATATCACCCACAGATATTAAGTCATGTTTTCTCCCTCTTTATTAACCCTTTTTTCATTCAAATTCCTGGTGATTAAGGCCTTCAGGCCAAAAGGCAGTGTTTTATTAACCCTTTTTTCATTCAAATTCCTGGTGATTAAGGCCTTCAGGCCAAAAGGCAGTGCTTTCAGTGAGAAACCTCCTGAATTCAATCAGACTACAAAGGGTGCAGTATATATCAATCTGTGACTTCTCTGTACTTTGATGATCATAGATGAAATCTCTCTATGTTTTTCACTTCATGAAGCACAAAAGGATATAAGTCCATATCACCCACAGATATTAACTCATAATTTCTCCCACTACTTATTAACCCCTGTTTCTTTCAAATGTCTGTTGATTTATGCTTTTCAGGCCAACAGGCAATTTTTCATCGAGAACCTCCTGTATTCAATCAGACTCCAAATGGTGCAGTATATATCTTTCTGTGACTTCTCTGTATTTTTATGTTGATAGATGAAATCTCTCTGTTTTACACTTCATGGTGTGGAATAGCATATAAATATGTATCACCTCCAGCTAATAAGTCAAGTGTGCTGGCAGTTGTTAGTAACCTTTGTTTCATTCAAATTCCTGCATATTTTGGTCTAATGTGAATTGCCAGCTTTCTCAGCGAGAATGCTCCTGATTCCAAACAGATATCAAAGGACCAGTATTTATCTTACTAGAACTTCTCTGTACCATTGATGAGTAGAGATGCAATCTCTCTCTTTTGTACACTTACGGGACTAGAATTGGATGTAAGACCATCGCACCCCCAGATCTTAAGACATGATTTAAAGCACTTGTTACTATCCCTTTTTTTCACTGCAATTCCTGCGATTTCAGTCTTTCAGGCCAACTAGCATTGTTTTCAGCGAGAACCTCCTGAATTCAGTCTGACTCCAATTGGTGCATGAATATCTTTCTGTACTTCTCCAAACTTTGATGTTTATAGATGAAATCTGTAAGTATTACACTTTATGGATTAGAATAGGGATATAAGACCATATCACCTCCATTTTAAACCATTATTTCTTGCACGTGTTATTAACCATCGTTTCATTCAAAATCCTGCATGGATCGGCCTTTATGTTGAACTTCTAGCATTTTCAGCCAGAATGCCCCTGATGTGAAGCAGATTTCAAAGGAGCTTTTTATATCTTACTTAACTTTTCTTTACTTAGATGTATAGGGATGAAATTTCCCTATGTTGTACACTTCATCGTAAAGCATTGGATACTAGTCCATCTCAGCTCCATCTCTCAAGTCGTGATTTCTCGCACTTGTTATTAACCCATTTTTTTTCATACAAATTCCTTCTGATTTGGTCCTTTCAGGCCAAGTGGCAGTTTTTTCAGCAAGAAACTTCCTGAATTCTCTCGGACTCCAAAGGCTACAGTTTATATCTTTCCGTGACTTTTCTGTACTTTGATGATCATAGATGAAATCTCAATATGGAGTAGAAAAGGATAATGTCCATATCACTAACAGCTCTTAAGTCATGATTTCTCCCACTTGTTATTAACCATTTTTTCATTCAAATTCCTGCTGATTTAGGTCTTTCAGGCCAAAAGGCATTGTTTTCAGGGAGAAACCTCCTGAATTCAATAAGACTTCAAAGGGTGCAGTATATATCTTTCTGGAACTTCCCTGTATTTTGATGTTTATAGATGAAATCTCTCTATGTTTTACACATCGTGGAGTGGAATAGCATATAAGTCTGTATCACTTCCAGCTATTAAGTCAAGTGTGCTGTGCTGGCAGTTCTTAGTAACCTGTGTTTAATTCAAATTCCTGCGAATTTCAGCTCAAATGCGAATTGCCAGCTTTCTCAGCGAGTCTGCTCCTGATTTCAAACTAATACCAAAGGATCGGTATATATCTTACTGTAACTTCTCTATACCTTTGATGATTAGAGATGAAATCTCTCTCTATTTTACACTTCAGGACTAGAATCAGATATAAGACCATTGCACCCCCAGGTCTTAAGACATGATTTATAGCACTTGTTATTATCCCTTTTTTCACTGCAATTCTTGTGGATTTCAGTCTTTCAGGTCAACTGGCATTGTTTTTAGAGAGAACCTCCTGAATTTAGTCTGACTCCAAATGATGCAGTGAATATCTTTCTGTACTTCTCTGTACTTTGAGGTTTATAGATGAAATCTCTAAGTATTACACTTCATGGATTAGAAAAAGATATAAGACCATATCACCTCCAATTTTAAACCATTATTTCTTCCACGTGTTATTAACCATCGTTTCATTTAAATTCCTGCATGGGTCAGCCTCAAGGGTGAACTTCCAGAATTTTCAGCCAGAATTCCCCAGATGTGAAGCAGACTTCAAATGAGTTTTTTTATATCATACTTTTCTCTTCTTAGATGTATAGGGATGAAATTTCCCCACTTTGTACACTTCATCGAATAGCATAGGATACCAGTCCATCTCACCTCCAGCTCTCAAGTCATGATTTCTCGCACTTGTTACTAATCGATTTTTTCATACAAATTCCTGCTGATTTACCTTTCAGTCCAAATGGCAGTTTTTTCAGCAAGAAACTTCCTGAGTTCTATCAGACTCCAAAGTGTAGGATTTACATATTTCCGTGACTTTTCTGTACTTTGATGATCATAGATGAAATCTCTCTATGTTTTACACTTCTGGAGTAGAAAAGTATATATGTCTATATCACCCACAGGTCCTAAGTCATGATTTCTAACACATGTTATTAACCCTTTTTTCATTCAAATTCCTGCTGATTTAGGCCTTTCAGGCCAACAGGCAGTGTTTTCAGAGAGAAACCTCCTGAATTCAATCAGACTCCAAAGGGTGCAGTATATATCTTTCTGAAACTTCCCTGTACATTGATGTTTATAGATGAAAAATCACTCTGATTTACACTTCATGGGGTATAAATGATATATATCCAATCACCCACAAATCTTAAATCATGATTTCTTGCATTTGCTATTAACACTTTTATATTCAAATTCCTGGTATTTTAGGCTTTTCAGGCCATCTGGAAATGTTTTCAGGCAGAAACTTTCTTAAATCAGTTAGATTCCAAAAAGTGCAGTTTATATCTTTCTATGACTTCTCTATAATTTGATGATCATAGATGAAATCTCTCTCTGTTTTACACTTCATGGGGTAGAAATGGATATAGTCCATATGACCCACAGATCTTTAGTCATGATTTCTCCCACCTGTATTAACCATTTTTTTCATTCAAACTGCTGCTGATTTAGGCATTTCAGGCCAACAGGCAGTGTTTTCAGAGAGAAACCTCCTAAATTCAATCAGACACCAAAAACTGCAGTATATATCTTTCTGTGACTTCTTGAAGTTTGAAGATCATAGATGAAATCTCTCTATGTTTTACACTTCATGGTGTAGAGAAGGATATAAGTACATATCACCCATAGATCTTAAGTCATGATTTCTCCCACATGTTATTGACCCTTTTTTCATTCAAATTTCTGCCGATTGATGACTTTCAGGCCATAAGGCAGTGTTTTCAGGCACAAAACTCATGATTTCAATCAGACTACTAAGATTGCATTATATATATTTCTGTGACTTCTCTTTACTTTGATTATCATAGATGAAATCTCTCTAGTTTTACACTTCATGGAGTAGAAAAGGATATAATCTATATCACCCACAGATCTTAAGTCATGATTTCTCCCACTTGTTATTAACATTTTTTCACTCAAATTCCTGCTGATTTAGGCCTTTCAGGCAAACAGGCACTGTCTTCAGTGAGAAACCTCCTGAATTCAATCAGACTACAAAGTGTGCAGTATATATCTTTCTGTGATTTCTCTGTACTTTGATGATCATAGATGAAATCTCTCTCTGTTTTTCAGTTCATGGGGTAGAAAATGTATAAGTCCATATCACCAACAGATCTTAAGTCATGATTTCTCCCACTTGTTATTAACTCTTTTTCATCCAAATTCCTGCTGATTTAGGCCTTTCAGTCCAGCAGGCAGTGCTTTCAGCTAGAAACCTCCTGAATTCAATCACACTCCAAAGGGTACAGTATATATTTATAACACTTCCCTGTACGTTGATGTTTATAGATGATACCTCTCTAGCTGTTTTATACTTCATGGGGTAGAAAAAGATATAAGTCCATATTACCCACAGAACTTAAATCATGATTTCTCGCATTTGTTATTAACACTTTATTCTTTCAAATTCATAATGATTTAAGCTTTTTAGGCCAAATGGAAGTGTTTTCATGGAGAAACCACCTGAATTCAATAGACTCAAATGTTACAGTATATATCTTTCTGTGAATCTCTTTACTTTGATGATCATAGATTCAATGTCTCTATGTTTTACACTTCATGGAGTAATAAATGATATAAGTCCACACACCCACAGATCTTAACTCATGATTTCTACCAGTTGTTATTAACACTTTTTTCATTCAAATTCCCTTTTTTTAGGACTTAATGCAATAAAACAAGGTTTTCAGGGAGAAACCTCCTTAATTCAATCAGACTCCAAAGGTTGCAGTGTATATATTTCTGTGAATTCTCTGTACTTTGATGATCATAGTTGAAATCTCTGTATGTTTTACCATTCATGTGGTAGAAATGGATATAAGTCCATGTCACCCACAGATCTTAAGTCATGATTTTTCCAATTGTTAATTAACATTGTTTCATTCAAATTCCTGCTGATTTAGGCTTTTCAGGCAAATGTAAGTGTTTTCAGTGAGTAACCTCCTGAATCAATTAGCCTCAAAAGGGTGCATTATATACCTTTCAGTGACTTCTCTGTACTTTGATGATCATAGATGAAATCTCTCTATGTTTTACTCTACATGTGGTAGAAAAAGATATATGTCCAAAGCACCCACAGATCTTAAAGTATGTTTTCTCACACTTATTATATAAGAAGTTTTCATTCAAATTCCTGCCAATTAATGCCTTTCAGGTCAGCAGGCATTTTTCTCAGCAAGAAACCTCCTGAATTCAATCAGACTCTAATGGTGCAGTGTATACCTTTCTGTGACTTCTCTGTACTTTGATGACCATAGATGAAATCTCTCTATGTTTTACATTACATGGGGTAGAGAAGGATATTAGTCCATATCACCCACAGGTCCTAAGTCGTGATTTCTCCCACTTGTTATTAACATTTTTTATTCAAAATCCTGCTGGTTTAGGCCTTTCAGGCCAACATGTAGTGTTTTCCGCGAGAAACGTATGAATTCAATCAGACTAAATAAGGTACCATATATATCTTTCTCTGACTTCTCTTTTCTTTGATGATCATAGATGAAATCTCTGTATGTTTTACATTTCATGGGGTAGAACATGATATATTCCATAACACCCACCCATCTTAAGTCATGATTTCTCACTGTTGTTATTAACAATTTTTTCATTCAAATATTATCAAAATGACCACCTTACCAAAGGAAATGTATAGATTCAATGCAATCCCAATAAAAATCTCAATGACTTTTTTTTTTTTTTGGCTAGAACACTACAGCTTTATTATTAGTTGTGACCAGATAAAAATATGAGAAGAAATGTGAACAAAACCATTATACGTAAATAAACTGAAAGAATAATCAAAAGTCTCTCAAAAAACAAAGCAGGACCAGATAGTTTTACGAGTGAGTTCTTCTAAACTTTCAGATAGGCATTAAACTTTCTCGAATTCTTCAAAAGAACTGAGGAAGTATGTCCCAAAACTCATTTTATAAAATCAACATTACTGTGATATCAAAAATAAGCAAAGACATCACAATGAAAGAAAACTATAAACCAATGTCCCTGATGAACACAGATGCAAAAATCTTCAACAAAATCCTACCAAACTGAATTTAACAATATATCAAAAATATCATACATCATAACCACATAGGCCTCATTCCTGGGATGCAAGCATGGTTCAAAATACATGAATCCATAAATGTAGTTCACCATATCAACAAAAAGAAAGAAAAATTCTATGATCATATCAGTAGGTGCAGAGAAGGCATTTGAGAAGATTCAGTCTCCATTTAGAAGGGAATAGAAGGAACACAGTAAGCATAATAGAAACCATATATACCAAACCTACAACTAGCATTCTATTCCTTGATATTCATCCAAAGAATGTATTCTTTGGAAACACTAATTCAAAGGGATACATACACTCCTATGTTCAATGCAGGAGTATTTATAATAGCCAAGTTATGAAAACAACCTAAGTGCTCAATAACATATACATAGATTAATTTTTTTATTTTCTTACATTATTGACTATGATGTAAGAAAATAAAAATTGTTTTTACTTTTATTTAAATTAAAACAAAATATGTTTTTTTAAATAAGCAAAATGTTTTTTTTTAATTTTTTTATAATCAAATAGTTTATATATATATACATTTCATATCTTTGTAATACCGGGATTCAC
>PVHY01015390.1:0-36024 GCA_004024945.1 Uropsilus gracilis
AAATATGTGCAAGACAGTTTGGAAAAAATAATCTTTATACCATAAGGTAGGATATAGGGTCAGACTAGTAAGAATAGGATTCAAAGTTTGTATTTTCCTGCCTGTTTTAATTTCTTGTATTCCGAATATCTTCATATTGATTACTAGATTAACAAAAATTTTTTTTAAATATAGGCTATCTCTGTTGCATTGAAAATATCAAGGTGGGGGATGGTTTCACCTGCCTAACTATAAGCTTTATAAGGGGGAGAAATAGGTCCTTGGGCACAGCAGGAGAGTTCTTCACCAATACAAAACTTCAGAAATTTGAGTTTGTTTTAATAAGGAATTTTTTATCAATAATTAATTTCTCATAGAATATTGAAGATGAATTCAAAATGTCAGAATAATTTCATAAGAGCTTCAACATTGGCAAAAATATAAAATATTCTCCCCAAAGAATTATAGTTTGTTTGATTAAAGGTTCTCCATACACTTCAAATCAGCAGGTGGGAAGTCATGTAGGTTTTAAATATCCCTCATTTCTGCTTACCCATCAGGAGTTTTAAAGATACAAATGGAGTGGGTTATAGGCTCTGCAGGTGTTAGGAAATGAAGATAAGCATCTCTTCAAGAACCATATGTTTTTCAAACATAAGGTATATTGAATAAACCCTAACTTCCATCTCTGCTGCAAAAACACAACTAGAACTCAAAAGGAGCACAACATATAATGCTGAGTTTCTATGGTCTTTTCTGACTTGCTTAATAAAAATATTTTTCCTAATCAAGAGCTCTGAAAGTTTGATTCTGTTTCTAGTGTAACCTTAAAAGTGAGAGGATTTATTTAGTGAGTGAGAAAATCGAGGTTTCCCTTTATTTACTTATATTTCTTTTTTATTATTTATGGGCAAAGTACAGATTTTCAGAACACAGTTAAATTTACTTTGATGAATGTGAAACCTGTGTAACCCACATGCCTAACAGATAGAGAATGTTTATGTCATGTCACTCCAGAACTTTTATTTTGGAAAACTGCCAAGGCAGTCCTTACCTTGCCATCTACCATGCACCCACCCCTCAGGTCTTATCAGCATCACTAGCTAATTCCTTTTTACTGCTGAGCGGTGGCTTGCATTTCTGCAGTATCCTATTGGTGGAATTTGGATTATTTCCAGTTTAGGGAGTTCATGAATAAAACTGCTGCTATCATTCTTGTACAAGCATTTCTGTGGACATATATTTTTATTTCTATTGGATAGAGAATTAGGAGTTGGAGTTCTGGGTCAGAAGGGTTACTGACAAGTCTAACTTTATAAAAATTCCCACGTTTCCACAATGGTTTGAACCATTTTACATTCTTACCAGGATGCAAACTGTGCCATCTCTTCATCAATACATTTTTTATCAATCTTTTTAATTTTATACCATTATGTATGCTATCTTATTTGCATAGATTTCATAATAAATGATGGTGAACACTTTTTATGTGCTTATTGCCCTAAGTATTCCATCCTTTATGAATGTCTACTCATGTTTCCACCTTTGTGGAGAATTATTTCCCTTCCTACTACTGAGTTTTAGGACCATTTTATGTGGTCTAGATATAGGTTCCTAGATATAAGTAATGCAACACACATGTTCTAATAAGAAATTTAAATTTTTACAGTTTTTTTGGGGGGGGAAAAGTATTGTTTATCCATTGAACTTGCTGAATCTTGTTTTATGGTCAGTCTGTGAATGTTTAATGTGCAACAGAAAAGAATGTGCATTCTATTGTGTTTGGATGTAGTGTTTGATGTGTGTCAATTAAGTCAAGCTGTTTAAGAGAAATGTTCAAATCTTCACTGATCTATCATTACTTCATTATCCTATCAATAACTCAAATAAGAATTTTGAAATCTTTGTATTTATAGACATGCTCGATTTCTCTCTTGCCTGGAAATCATTGTTAGGTATTTTTTGAAAATTCTTGTTTTACTCATTCTTAATTGGATTATTATGACTTCTTTAAAAGTTGGCCATTTTTAATTATGAAATTTATTTTTTAATTTCCCATCTATTTTCAATTTCCCATCTGACCTCTTCCTTTAAATTAAAATATGAAATCCATTTTAATGTAGCTATTTGTATATTCATGTATATGGATATTGGCTAGCTATGTTTCCGGCATCCCCTGTCTTCAGCACGTGTTGAGTGTTCTGTCATGATGTAGCCATAACGTAGCACTTAAGAACTTTACCTTAGAGTTTCATTTTTCAGTTCTTTCTTCCAAGGATGCTGAACATCAGTCAGAGTTGAAAGCTTAGTCTTCTCATCTCTTTCCTGTGCATGTTAAGAGTCCTACTTATGACTTTTAGATTCTTAGGAATACACTAACATTTTCAAAAGTTTAAACCTAAAATATTTTATTCCCAGCCTTTCCTTTTAAACTTTTTGTTTAGTCTATTTTTTTGCCCCCTACTTTTACTCATTACTCCAAGTAGTAGTGACTAAACAGTTGTTAGTGTTTTCAGCAAATGACCACATATAACCACTTTAGTGCTGAGTGAGTTCTGAGTTAGATGAAATAAAGATAGGCCTTTTGTGCCAGTCTTACAGAGTCACCAGACAGCTTAAAACAAATAATTGCAATTCTTTTAAAATGAGTTATATTCTGCTCCCTCAGCAACAGTACCAGGAATCCACGCTGTTATTTTAAAGGCTACCACTGAGCTGACAAGTGGGAGACTGGAGCAGAGCAAGTTAAAATTACATGAAACTCACTGTTCCTACTTAGATTCAGCCGTCTTTTCATAATTAAGCACTCCCCTAGTTCTTAAAATCTTTCTGGTTTCCAGTGTGTCAAAACAAAAGCCAATTTTGATCATTATTGCCAGGCCTTTTGTTGCTATTATGGAGGGGCAAACATCTGTATTTTCTTACTGCTTTATCTTTAATACTTTTACTACTTCTGAGAGCTATTTTAATGTTCTTGTTTGCTAACATCCATAACAGTATTATTTCTGAATTGTTTTCTTTTTTCTTGATTATGGGCTATATTTTCCTGTTTCTTTACATATTTAAACATTTGCTATAGTATGACATATCTGCGGATACTATCAGTCAAGAATCTGGATATTTTGACTTCTCAAAAGTGTTAAATTTTGTTCTTGTAGGTGTTTAACTGACTGGTGGCTCTTCCTATTTCTGTCAAGAATTGGTAAAAAATATTTTTAAAGTTGGTCTGAAGTAGCCATTACTCTAGATCAACTGCTTTTAACTGGGGGTGGTTTTGTTTCCCAAGGAGAATAAATGTCCAGAAATTTTAGCTGTCATAGCTGAAAGATAAATGCTATTGACATGCAATAAGTAGAGGCCAAGGGTGATGCTTACCATTCTGTAATGCACAGACAGCTTTCATAACAGAGTTGCCCTGCCCAAAATATCAATGGCACTGCTATCCTAAGCCTTGCCTTAAAGTTACAGAAGCCTTACCTCTATTTAATGGCCTTTTGAAATCTCAATTCAGGGCTTAAGGTGTCAAATGATGTCTTTCCATTCTGGTTAGTCAGAAACCCAGTAACTCCTACTGCTATGTTATCTCTGCATTTTCATTCATCTCATGGCTTCCCCATAGTTGTCTTCTGCCTAGCCCCCAAAAAATATCTCCTAGAGAATAGTTTAAAATCCAGGTAAGAAACTAAGGTGAACCCCATGAGTATTTTTCTGGTTCTTTTCTGTGTAAAGATCTCTCTTCTGGTATCCTGTCCAAAATTTCTATTGACTCAGAAGTTCCATATTTGATTTTTTTCCTCTACCTAGTGTGAATTCTACTTTATTTTTAGCTTCTAATTCTCTATACTACAGCTAACGATGTGCTCCTAGTCATAAGTCCAGTGTGAATATGGAGATCACATCCTTAATTTGATGTCTATTGTCTGTGCAGGTTGTCTTATTTATGGTTTTGCTACTATAAGAGAAGCCAAACTAAAGACAGTTAACACACAGAAAGCAGCATAACTGAGAAAAATGGTAGAGAAATAGAGCCAAAACTCTTAATGAAATGAAGATTGTAAAAAAAAAATAGTGAAAAACGTTATAAACTTTAAGCATCTATCTTTCAAGTACTAAGAAGCATATGTAACTGCTATATAAATATCAGCATTTCTATTTACCTTTGCTTGGAACACCAAGTTCAAAAAATTAAGCAAAAGAAAATCCTTAAAATAAATTCTTAAGATCAGTGTATTTTAACATAGTAAACATGATTTATACTTGATGCCCATTATCAGTTTCTTATTTCTCCTGGTAATACTATTCACTTGGTTCAGAATTGAATCCCATTTCAACCTTGTGTTTTGAATAAAATTGACTCTATCTTTGGTTTTAAGAATAAACTCTGACTAAAACCAATCTACATACTGGCGAGACACAGTGACCCAGAAATATACACATGACTTAAGCCAGTCAGAGTAAACAATATTTACTGTTAATCCTTGCAAACACATTTGTTCTTCTTGTTGAGCAATTTGCTGAGGTAAGGATCCTGGAACTGCTGCTGTCTCTTTTGCAAACATGAGAGACAGTCAACATAGAGAAGTGCACAGTTGAAAAAACTCTTAAGATAGAGTTGGAACTCTGAAGACATTGTGAAAGTTTGAATCAAACAACTCCTGGAGTCAGTCTAGCCTCTGAATTTTTAATTTACTTAAACTAACATTTTTCCTTTTTATAAAAAGCAATGTGATTTACATTTCTCTCACTTTCATTTCCCAAATTAGATTTCTTAGCAAAATTATCTATGTTTGAAAAAAAACTCTCTTCTTAGGTTAAGATTTGGTGGCACCTAATGGCAGCTCCCCTACAGATCAACCTCCCAGAGATAACCATACAGATCAATCTTAATAATTTAAATATCATCTACCCTCTCCCAGGATAATACATTAGGGCTGGCCCATAGAAAACCAAATTCTTGGGTCAAAGTTAGTTTTTTTCACATTTGTAATAATCCTATAGAATTATTTATATGATGAGACAAACCTGAATATTCACTGACCAGGGGAGAAAAACTAGAATTTGGGCAATTTACATGATTTTTAATTTACTCTTATCTTTGTTCCATTTTGTCATTTTAAAAAATGGCAAGAGTGTGGGAGAACATGAACCCCATACCCTATTAGTAGAATTCCAGACTGTTCTAGACCCTAGAGAAAACAGTATTTAGGTTTCCTATATAAATAAAAAGAGGCATGCCATGGAGTCCTGCTATTCTACTTTTAGAGGTTCTACCCAATGAATGCAAAAACATTAATTCAAAGGGATATTTGAATTTCTATGTTCATTGCAGCACTATTTATAAACAGAAACAGCCTCAGTGTCAGTGATAGAGGAGTGAATTAAGAAGCTGTGGTACATATATACATATGTAATATCACTCAGCTCTCCAGAAAATAATAATGATAAATTCTTGCCACTTGCAACAAGATGATGGAACTGGGGGGGGAGGGGGGGGAATTTTGCTTAGTGAAATAAGTCAAATGGGAGAAAAACAAATACTGAATGATTTCACTCATATGTTCTAAAAGGAAACAAAGCAAAGAAACAGACAAAATAAATGCAAACAAATTCTACAAATATGACTGCAGAACTAAAGATATTGAGAGTATGTGTTCAGATGGGGCGCAAAAACAAAGGGACCTAATGCACTAGGATGGAGAGCAACATAAACTTAATGAAAAAAATATGCAATTTAAAATTATTTTAAATAATACAGATATGTATAGAACAAAAGGTAAAAATTCCTTATAAACTTACTACCAGTTAGAATCTTAGTCATTTTCAGCCAGGCACGGTGGTGCGTGCTTGTAAGCTTCAGCCTATGAAGCAGCTGGGGCTGGGGATTGCGGTTGGAGTCCCGCTCAGCGCAACATAGCAAGACCTAGTCCCAAAAAATAGCTGGGCATGGTGGCACGCGCCTGTGATCCCAGGCCTGGGAAGCTGAGACTGAGGATTGCTTGAGTCCGTGGTATCCTGGGCACCATATGAGCCTGCAATTCCACGGGGAAAAATAGCGAGACCTAGTCTCAAAAAAAGGAAAAAAAGAATCTTAGTCATTTTCAGAGTTATGGATTACTTCAGAAACATATACACTGTGTTATGCAGTATTTGAAAGGGTCCTCTATCTTCTAATCATTTTATGCTTCCCAGGCCTATGGGTTGGATTGGGTATTAAATGAATGTGACAAAAATGATGGATAGTCACTTAGATTAGGTTGTAAAAAGACTGTGACTTCCTTCTTGTGTCAATCTCATTGTCTCCTAAACAACTCACTCTGATGGAAAGTACTTGCCACATTTATGTATGTGAATGAGCTTTGAAGTGGATCTGTTGAGACTGTTAGCCATGTGAATGAAATTTGAAGAGTTCCTCCCCTGAGTTTAAGAAAATGGCAGTCCCAGTCAAAACTTCGCCTCCATTGTCTTGAGAGACCCTAAACCTAAACTGCCTGCTAAACTGTTCATAGATTGCTGAGTCAGAAACTGTAATATAATGAATATTTACTGCCTTAAGTTGCTATGTTTTCAAGGAATCTGTTATGTGGCAATAGATATGTAATGTCCTTTCTTAGAAGGCCATTTTGATATGCTCCTCACATTTGAAATTTTCCTTTAATTGAAATGATACAATATTCACTCTACTTGAGTGAAGTGTGAGTTAGATTGCTCCAAATCTTAATGTAAAAAAGATTAAAATCTTAAGATTATTTTTATTTTTCACATCAAAATTTAAACTATTCCTATTCAATACCCAAAATGTTCATTGCATAGGATCTTGCTTAGAGCATTATGATCTACACCTTTACTCCTAAAAAAATTACATATTATCTTTTTTAATATTGTCATAATTTTTATTCCCTGAGAATATGATCCTGATTTTGATATATGGTCTTTTTTGGGGTAAGGGCATGGGGAGGAATGATGATCACCACATCTAAAGGGTCTCACAAGTTCCCTCTATTGCTTTCCACCATACAATGTAGTATTCTAGCAGAGACTCCTTCTTGAGTTCCAGAATGAGACAAGTGGGTAAGAACAGTTACAAAGATATAACTATTCCTTAAGTACATCTAAGATGCAAAATCTTTAAACACAATATTGACTGAGTTCAGAATTATTTAAAGAATAACTCAATATGACTAAATTCAAATTGGTTCATTATTAAAAAATTGAGCAAGGGAATCTAGACAGTAACAGAAGATAGGATAATAGGTGAACCAAAATTATGTAATGAAATTTAACATCTTTGTATGCTTTAAAAAATACATTTTTCTCAAATATCCTTACATAAAAGAAAATGAATCCCTAGAAACTCATAGAATACTTCTCATTAAAGTCAAAATGTGATTGGCATGATAGCCTTAAAAGTTAACTATGGGACTTAAAAGTAAGGTTGTAGGGAATGTTATACTATTCAACTTAGTTGCAAAACCGAATGACCCTGAAATCTCAGAGGCTAATGATCACAGACATCACTATTTTACTGCCAATGCTTTTTTTCTTAATTGAGATAGTAATTACCTAGCTGTGTCTTATAGTTATTATTTATCCGTAAAGTCACACTTTTATACTTTAGGTATCGTTCTTTGCTGTATTTCACTATTACTTTAAAAGTAAAAAAAAAAAAAAGGGCAACATATGAATTTCCTAGGAATGAAATTCAGAATGTGAAACAAAAGGTTCCATAGCTGAACCTTATTCATAAACTCTAGTATTTGAAGTTTGGACTAGAAGTAGTTGCTGACAAAAGTTTAAGATAAGCAACTAGAGGAAGAAACAGAACTCTGAGAGAATAATGTGTGATGGGAACAAAAAGAGAAAAGAGTGAAGAAGGAGCTAATGACCAACTCCTTCCAGTAATATATAGAAATTGTGAAAGATGATGCATTACTCTTTTTGCCTTAAAAGGAAACTTGTTCTAGTCTATGTTCTAATCTATCCACTTATTTTACAACTGAGATTAAAAAACAAAAACAAACAAAAAACAAACAAAAAACCCCACAAGCAGAAAGAACTTGTACTATGTTACAATGTTATAAAAAGCTACTTCTGAAAACAGAATTTAGATCTCTGGATTTATATGCCACTGTCCTCTCCTATCGACAAAAGGACTCTTCCCTTTCTCCTCTACATATAATTATTTCATGTGACACCTTCTGTCTGTCTGGAAGTTTTCCAATTCCTGGCTTCTTTTTTTGATTATTTCTTCCATTTTACCCATATAAAATATTGGCATAACTTAATCTGCTATTTAGTGCTTTTCCTGTTTCCCACTGCTTGTGTGTTACAGTAGTTCTGACTTTATATTTACCTGGGAGTCAGACTTCTGGGAGCCTGACCACTCCAGAATCAAGAACATGACCTCTAAGCTTTCAAATAAACTCTCCAAAAACTTAAGCCATTGATTACTCAGGGATGCCAAACAGTTCAAATTAGTGACCATATAAAAGCACAAAGCTCAAAAAAACTTATTATACTGATCAGAGAAAATTGGACATAGGAAATTTGAATAAAGTAGGGGGTGATTCTTTTGAGGTAGACAAGTCATTTGCTAAAGTAACATTTGATAGCAAGGGTAGAGATAGAACAACTACAAAACCCAGAATTCTCTAAGTTCAGCATAATAAACCATTAAGTCAAACAAAAAAAGGTCAGTTTAATTTTAGTGGAACCATTTAAGGAGGCTTGGAAGTGTTTAATACATTTTGAGAGATTCCCATCAAAATATTTGTTAGTGTTTATTTGCATTTTATTTTTATTGCTTGAAAGTTAAGTTTGTTTTATTATGAACTCCTCAGTTCTTAGCAGTGTTAGAATGATAAAGCATTCCTGTAACACAAAAAATAAAAATAGTGCCGATGTTTTCATCAGTTTCATCAGCAGCATCTTTTTCTGATTATTTTTGTCTTGTTTTTCAAATGAGATATTGAAAAACTATCTCTGTCTCTCACCCACACAAATTCTAATATATCTAGTTTTTCCTTGTTTGTATCTGAAAATCTGTTTATTTGCAGTAACATCTTGCATGAAACATGTACTACAAAAATAAATTATTGAGTTCTTTACACATATGATTAGATGAGCGGACTAGGGAAAATAATTTCAAATGGGTCTCTGACATTTTGTACATAGATTCAGTCTGCTTTCTATATTAAAATGTTAGAGCTTGTTTTTTAATAAAAATAATGTTGACAAATATTGAATGTTAAGTAGAAAAATTCACCCATGATCTTACCACTGTAATAATACAAGTTTGCTTTTTTAATGTCTTTGTTTTTTTTAAATTTGTGTACATATTTGCTTTAATTCTAAAAATGGTATTGTTATAGGTTCTTTCAGTATAGCATTACACACTAATAAGCATTGTTTCCATTTTTAAGAATATTTTTATTGTGGTAAATCTAGACAAAGTTATCTTACATCCAAAATTTAGACTTTTCTAAAATTGTAAAGCTTTATAATTGTACATTCAGTCATGTAATGTCACTTATTTTACTATTATCTAGTTGTTATTTAGGCCATTTTCTTTTATTTTTCATAGTCTATTTGATGTGATGCTATATAACCACACAAAAATGATCTATTTGTCTACATAAGTTTTAAATTTTTTTCTTAAGATAATTACCTAGAAATGAACTGCAAGTCTCACTTTACTGTATCAGCAGCAATGCATGATCTTAACAGCATCAGAGTTAACTATCAAAGACCCCTTTGGCAAATGATTTTCATAATGTAAATACTTGTTTCTGATTTATCATATTTCTGCCTCCAACCCTCTCCTTTGCAGATTTCTTTATTTTCAATTGCACTAAGAATCCTTCTTCTTTATAAGAACAAAAGAAGAAAATTAATTTGGAAATAATAGGATTACCATACATGGGAAGAAGAGGTGAAATCTATTGTCATGCTTATGTTAATAATGTTTTTAATAATGTATGTTTTTGCTTCTCTGTGAAATGAGCAACTTCTCAAGAAACACACTCAGGACTCTAGCATTTAGTACCTCCATTTCAAGTCTTTGCCTTTATGGAGAGGGCAGACAACATAAGCATATTTAGCCACTTGATATCCTCCTTCTATCACAAGTCACAGTGAGGCTGTTTAGGTTTCTCTAACAGCACAGTGTGATAGTGGGTAATGTTCCAGGAGCCTGACTGCTGGGTACTTTTGAAACAAGACTAGAGGAGTATGTTACACCCACCCACTGGCATTTTAGTTCAAGTGTCGATTTCCAAACAATAGGGGAAATACTTGTGAGACTTAGAGCTTCTCACATTTGCCTTCATACCTCAGGTTTGAATTTTATTCTGTTTCTTAATTGTCAATACATATGCTTCTTTTTCTACCTTAGCTCAATTACATTCACCCACAATTGAAATGTGTTGGCTGGTCAAGAAGCAGTCTACTTTTTACTAATTTCTTCAAATTGCTTTCACAAGGTAAATAAGGCACTTCTGAGCATTTATATTTCATACTATTTCTTTGCAGATGGCATGTCAGAATGACGCTCTAGTCTGGACACAAAGACAGAAAAATATTCCCTGTCCACAAATATTAATATTTATTAATAGTTGTGACATTTATTATGAGCAGTGGTCAAGTCTAATACATGATGACTCTGGGCAGCAATTCAGTCTCTCAAAAAGCCGTCCTTGTGATTTTGAAGCCACATATTTTAGGGTTGGATATGGAAGACTCTTTTAAGAATAACAGCTATTCCTACATATGAAGTCACCAATTCCTTCTTAACAGAGTGAATTCAGACAGGTTTGATGGTTTCAAAATTTTATAACATTAGCTCATGATTTTCTTTAATTTTTCCACTAACTATCAATTCAGTCATGACTCTCTTTCTACCAGCACTCTCCCCATACCTTTCCACAATTGTTCAACCAATTTTGCAGTTATTATAAATAATCCTCCAAGACATGGCACAGAAATAATTTGAATTTGAAATATGAACATAGGTTTCTGTCAGGTCTAAAATCATTAGTGACTTTCTCCAAAAGAGTTTTTTCATTTCAAATTTCATATATGCATAGTCCTGATTCAAAGCAGTAGTATAGGTTGGATAAATACAATCAGCAATTAAAACTTTAACAAAAATCAAAAATATTTGCTTTAATGAGAAATGATGATGAGATTCTAAAAGCACAATCCTCGGAAATGTCTTTTGCTTTCCCATCTGCTTCCTTTATCCTCCAGATAGTTCAGAAAATATAATCATACAGCTTTCACTCAATATCCAGCCCTCCCACTCCCTATAAGTTTTTCTATTTTCTTGTAATTTGGTCAAAAGGGGCAGAAGCCACTAACCAACAAGCCACAGGTTTGCATCACCCATGCGTAGCAGTTGTCAGACAAATGCAATTTATACAACAGGGTTTTATTAAGAAGAGAAATTAACCAGGAAAATGAAAAGTCCTTAATGCTATAAGTGACCAGTTATCTTACCCCAGTCACCATTTTTAGTCCCAAAGTTCACAGACACATCTCCAAGATGGTGCCCCTTTGATCCTCCAAAATTGAGGCAGGCACTTTGCAAGTTTCAGTCTTTTCTTCTGGTGTCTTGTCTTTACTTCTTTTCCAGTGTTCCATGCTGCTCCACTTCTCCAAGTCTCTTTAAATTTTTCCAACAGATGCCCATCATGGTTCCTTGCTACCACCAACTTTCTGCTCCAGGGGGCTTCCCCTGGCCAAGTTAAGTGGGCCTGTTCTTCCAATCTGCCATTCTCATCTCCTTTTTCTTTCCTTTCTCATCCTTTTTTTAATATACCCTTCCACTTCCTATTTGCTCTTGTGATTCTTTCAGACTCCACCCATCAGGGTATTTTGGTGCCAATACAATTTTTAACTGCATTACTACTACCCTGTATCATCTTTGACATTTCAGCACTATATGATACACTTTAATCAACATCTCTATTATCAACTAAAAACATTCCTGTTAGGCCGGGCATGGTGGCGTGTGCTTGTAAGTGACAACCTAGGAAGCTGTGGCCAGGGCCAGGAATCATGGTTTGAGTCCTGCTGGGGGCACATAGTAAGACCTACTCCCAAAATAATATAGCTGGGTGTGGTGGCGTGTGCCTATAATCCCAGTTACCTGGGGTTGCTTGAGTCTGTGGTACCCCGGGCAACATGAGCTTGTGGTTCCATAGGTAAAAATAGCAAGACCTAGTCTTAAAAAAACAAAACAAAACAAAAAAAAACAGTCCCTCTGATGAGAGAGAGGGAGCTGCAGCCAACTTACTATCCCAGGATTCTTCCATGTTTTGCAGCTTAAGACATAGACCACCCAAGCATTACCAAAGTGGAAAAAAAAAATCAGATTTAGGAAACACAGAAGAGATATGCCAAGAATAACCACAATAAGAACGGAAGCAGCTGTAACTAAATCTTCGTGCTGGGGAGAAAGAAGTCTCATCCTTTAATTCTGAGGTAACCTGCTTATCTGTTTGAATTTTGCTCTAACTCTTTCTTGAATTATTGGCTCACAACTGGCCTGGTTTAGGTGCAGCAGGCCTCTCCGAGAACTAATTTAAGCTTAGGTGTGTGTTCTATTCTTGAACTACAACTTCTGTCTCTTTTGAATTTGTTGAATCACCCTCAGTTTGAAGGATTTTATAACTCAAACTTTTCAGTTGTCCTATATGACACACTCATATGACATATTTGAAAGAATCATTCCCTTGCTATGTTCAAAAGGAATATTTTACTCTGTCCTAAACTCACTACACATTTACCATTGTTAGTTTCAGCAATTGTGCTGCCCCATTAGTAGGACCCTGAATGACCTTTCATTATTTACCTTCTCTTCTAATTCATTATCATGTACAAGACAGACCTCTTACTCTCCAAACCACTGATCAGCTCATCCTCATAGATGGTGTTAAATTTGGGAACTATATGTTCACACATGTTATTTCTAACAAATGTGACAAGCATCATATTCAAGTTTTTACTGAAAATGTCTAATTTCGTGTTGTTGGCTGCTATAAAGGAATATTCTTTTCCCTCACTATTGTGTGTTGAATATACAGGTAAAATCGCTCTTGTTCAAATGCTCTGCAATTTCATGCTTTATCTTATTTCTCCTTTATAAATTTTCATGTAATTTTTCTGGTTTTCATATCTTAAATTATCTTTCCTGCCTCACAGTTGCAAGCAGAAAAATAAAGACCTCCTTTGGGTTGACATTTAAAGGTTTATTATTCTCTCTTTGATATACGAGCTTAATGCTCATTAACACTAAAATGAACCAGCTGAGGGGGGAAAAAAGAACTGCCTTCAAAGATCTAAAATAAATAATGTAAAACAGTCTCTCCCATTCCTCCTCACTCAAATGATATTAACCCATTCCACATTCCTTCAAAGTAAGCTTTTAAAAGTTTAATATTGCCTGCTTTCAGTTTTCAAAGGTATGTTAATGCCATTCTAAAGTCTGGTTGCTTTGTTAGAAATTTTTCCCCTCAAATTAGATTTAATATATTCTTCCATCCGTTTTCTATAGGTGTCCTTAAAGATTAATTTTTTAGCAAACTCAAAACACCAATTATTTGAAATTAAATATAAAGCATGCAATCCCTTGAGAATCATGATAACTTGGTCCTCTCAATGTCTGGGGAACACCAACCATTTTGGGTAAACATTTTAATTAAAAACTCAATGTAGCTATTTAAGCCAATGTTTTTCCTTAAAAGCTTTTTACATTTTAAAAGTTCTTTTCCCCTTCCTGTTACGTGTTTTTACATTTCTTTCTGTGTTCAGTTATTTCTTTATTATATCAGAATACTTTAGGCCAAAGTGAAAACTATCCAGCCTCTTCTAGGAGAGATACAATTTGTTTCTCTTGTCCTTTAAATCACACTTTGTCTGACTCTGCATTAGTCAAGAACACATCCTGCCTTGTGAGTCTAGTGGTGATTTTATATAACTTTTATTGGGTAACCTGTCATATGAGTCACATACTGAAAATAATTCAGGAAAGCTGCTATGTTTTCACCTTCCATCGTGGATTTCTAATTACCAAAGCAATATTTTTAAACAATAGTTTAGACAATATTAAAACCTGAAATTTTCCAAAATGGAAAATACTTGTAATTTCTGCAACAAATATTGATAAACTTGGGTCATTTTCACAAGATGGTTCCTAATTATCAGGAATCTTCCCTTGGAGATCTGAAGGTTAGTGGCTAGCCTTCTAACTACCATGATAGTTTTGAAAATTAAAATTCCCCAGTAATAGCAGGTATAGGCAGGTATCTAGATTGGTGCTAATTTCATTTCTTACCTGGGATACCCTTTCCAGAATTTTCCACTTGCTCAAATTCTCCTTCCTCAAGTTTCAGTTGTTAGTGCTGATGAGGATTATCTCTGGGTTCAGCTTTGTGTAGCAGACTGCTTGCAGAGATAACAAGATAGCCAGAGTTTTCATATCTGATGGGCCTCATTGCTTTAGCAGTATGGACAGTGGGAAAATATTTTCCATAAACTTGTCTAGTCAACTAAAAACTGAGTAGGTCCTCTAACACAGGCCTTGTCCCTTCCTAGCACAAGAATAGAAAGATGACATGGTATTCATTCAGAGAAAAAAAAAGTTAAATTATTGATTCTCAAATGTGTCTTCCTTAATTTGACAGGACACTATCAAGCTCATAATGCCAAAGTTTGCACAAGTGTTTTTTAGTCTAATGTGTCTGTTACTTCTTGAGAATCTCTTTGTGACTCAAATTCTGACCCAGTCAATTCAGCATTTGGTGAGATTACATATTTCTAACTACCTTCCTGCTGATGCTAATGTTAATCCACAGATGACATATTGAGAAATAGATTCCAGAGACTTAGAAATTCTCAGATTTTGGTATACAATCACACTTAAAATGTTCCAAACTTGTACCCAGAGATTCTCAAGGGAGAGAGTAAGTAGGTAGATATGCAAATAAAGAGACATACACAGACCAACAGACAGATAGATAGGCAGACTTTTAGTATTCCTGATGCTCAGGTTTCAGGACATTAGCAGATGACTTTCTGAGAAAGACAAGTTTATAGAGTGGAATGTGCTGGAGTCAGTCACAGATCAGGCAAAAGACCAAGAGCCAATCTTGGTTTATAACTTACTAGGCCTGTGATCTTAGATCAGGAATTTAACATCTTTCAGACAAGTTCCCAAGGCTAGCCAACAAGTTTTATATTGTCCCCTAGATTGGTGTCCCAGCATTCTTATGAAATTCCAATGAGGTTGTGTATGTTCATAAGCTACACAAATATAAGTCATCTGGTAATCCTCTGTAATCATTTCCAGAGTCATTTGATACTGAGATGTTACCACCTTCTTCCTGATGTAGTTAGCCCTGCCTCGCTTTCCATCCTTTGAAATATTCAGAGAGGATCACAGTAATATACTCTGAGGGAGTCCTGGAAGCACCCCAGGAAAACTCAGATGCTGTGAAATGCAGCAGAGCACCTGCTTAGGAGAGTCGCTCAGACCATGAGACTTCACTGGTGTCTGAAGGCAATTGCACAGCTCAGGAACAACTGCACATGCAATTTGGATGTATAAAGTCCTAGTTTCCTAAAAGATCACTTTTCACATTCCTATAATACCTTTGAGATCCTTTTTTCTTGGCATCTAATGGATGAGAGCTGCATAAAATGTTTTTCCTTCCTGACTAGCAGCAAAGAAGATCAGTGACCCTTGATGTTTACATCATATATGTCTCTGAGTCTCAAGGGATGACAATATTTTTGATAAACTGAAAACAACACATGTGTAAATTGATATCCTAACTCTTCTATTTCTTCCATTTCATTGAACAACTATTCAATCTCATAGTTCCATCAACCAACAAAAAATATCCTCTCATCTTTCTCAAGGCATCCCCTTCCACTAACACTCACATTCAACATCTGTTATTTATTCAAGGCTGCAGAAATTCCCTTTTGGAAGAGATCATAATTCAAAGACAAGTGAATGCATAATCCCTTGGGAATAATTATTTCAGACAATACAAAATCCAAAATATTGATGTTAAAAATAAGTGAAATCAAATAAGTGACACCATTTTACATGGTCTCTAAATTCACATTCACACCAAAATATGGGTGCATTTGAAGGTAACCAGTCTAGTAGCAAAAATTCAGATAAAACATGGATTTCAGTTCCATAGACTGACCATCTGCCAGAAACTCCAGAACAGGAGAAGGAAAATGCTTGTGTTTAGCTTAGGACACAGAAATCAATTTATAGCTTTGGGTATCCTCAAAGCATCAGGGTTGATGTGAGTACAAGAAGAATGGTTTAGGCAGGGAGAGCTCAGACACTGACCAGAGTGAGCAAGGAAAATGCTCATATCTGAAATCTTTTGAAATGTTTTTTTTTCATATGCTACTCTGTGACCCTATGTTACAAGGAAAATGATGTAATGATTGATAAGTCACAGCTCCAAATCCAGTGAGTTAGAGAACACAATAGATACTTTGAGGACAATCTCTCTTTAATACAGATGCTGATAGGTTTTCTTTTTCACCCTAAAAGTCAGGAGGCAGCATATCAATGTAGCAATAAAAAATAAGTAGCACTAGGACTGTTTCAGAACTGATGCAGATACTACATTATTTTCTAATTACACAAACCAATACATCCTATCCCTCAGTCTTGGTGTTGCTATCAATATTGCCCCATTAACAATCCTTTGATTGTGACCTGTAACCACAGTCAAGATTCCTGAATCCTTGGACTTCTAGCAAACAAATCCCCAAGGATCAATTCTGCTTGGTCTAAAAATGAAAATTTTTATTTTAGCTAACATACTTAAGGAATCTCTAGCAAATAGGTAAAAATGATAAGGAAAATATAAAGCTATCTCTCAACTTAAGTCATTTAAATTTCACAGTTAACAATATAGAAAATGGCATTTCTTCACTAAAATTTCAAAAGTTATAAAAGTTAATTGAAACAGCTGGCTATATTTGTATATATGCACTGCACCAACTAGACAATTTACTGCATTCTCTCACACATGAAATTGTCTTTCACATTAAGTGCATCATTAGGTTTCTAAAGAAACTCTCAGGAAACTGCAAGGTAAAAGATAGGGGTTTTAAAAACAGAGAGGCCTAACTGTAGGAAATTTTAAAATCATGCCTTAGACTTGCCCTCATTCATTCTACAGAGCAGACTGGACATGGAAAAATAGCACTGCTGTCTAAAGTCACAGAAGTGCAAGAGCAACACAATGAAATGGTTGGTATCTTGACTGGACCCTATTAACACAGCAAAACCCTAAAGACAACAGTTTGTTGATGATGTGAAGTGTATCATTCTCAGAGGTGATTTCTTTAACAGGGATGGCATTTTTGGCAATTCATTAATAACTTTCTAAATTCTAAAGAATTACAAAAAATTTTAATAACTTCCTACAAAGCAAATCACTTTTTTAAAAAATCAGTAGTCATAAAGAAGCCTGTAGGAAATGACTCTCAAACTTTAATTCTAAATAGTGATTTCTGTGTGAAAAAAAATGGTGCTATCAGATTCCTTTGGTACTTTAAGCAACTTTGCTTCTAATAAAATTCTTAGCCTAAAATAATAACAAACTAATATTTCAATATAGTGCTAACAAGTTTTCAACAAAACAATTAATTGAAACTGAGAATGACTAGGATCTTTATATCGGATTATATTTACTAATTTAATAATTCTCCTATATGTATTTTAGTAGATAAAAGCAATATCATTTTAAAGCTAAGAAGGAAATAGTAAAACTGTAAGACCAGAAAACTCTTTCAAACCAACTTCTTCAAGTTTAGATGTGCAAGCTGATGTTTGCTACCTGCCCTTGATCACACAATCAGGAAATGATGCAATCTCTTGTCTGACTCCACTTCTAAGGCCCTAACCATTTTGCTATATGATCTCCCCACATAAGAAACATGTTAAACCACACTGTGAGAGTAGGAACTCTGATATAGATTCTGACTACTTTGGACATATTTCTAAAACCATTTGTGTGTCAATGTTATCATCTATAAAATGGGATTCAAATCACCCTTTTCAGTGGGTATGGTGGGACTTAGATTATACAGATAAGCAAGCCAATGGAATATCCACTATTTAACAGAATCCCAACAAAAATTAATTCGTTTCTGTTGCTAATGATTGAGGACTATGTTAGCAACGTGTAAAGAAAAGAGGTCAGTGAGTAAGATAATAGAGATACCTCCTGTTCTCTCTCTCCAGGGTATGAGCCTTACCACCATTATGAATACAGATTAGAAGCTTAATTAAAGTTGAAGAGAAAGATCAATGTATTTTTGAATTAAATGAAAAGGGAATCAATGTTTAACTAGATTTTTAATTATAAAAATTAAGTATGCTTATGGTAAAAAGAAATTCAAAGATAATAATAAAACTGCAAGTCATTTGATTCAAAGTTCCAACAACATTCCCGAAATAATTACTGCCAGTTATGTCTCTACTTCCATACTTTTCATGTTCATTCTAAAAAATTTTGTAACCTATAAATATATGGATGCTAATATTTATAGCTATTTGTAGGAATATATGTGCAAATATGCATACATATGTATAAACATACACACGTACATTTTATATTAAATAAACACATTTTTTATAATCTATGTATTATCCCATAATTCAGAATTTTTGTCATTTTTAAACCATTTTGAACTATGGTAACAAGCAAGTTTGTACATTTCTCACCCTTCACCAAATTTCCAGTACATGTAATCACCAGCACACTCCAGAACACAATTGCCTTTGCTCTCCTTTCTCTTCTTTTCCTTGCCCCCATCTGCTCTGTAAGTTTTTCACAGTCTAAGAATTATTCTTACTATTTTTTGTCAGCTCTCTGGTTATTTATTTTCTGCAAATGAGTAAAACCATTCAGTAACTGTATTTCGGACTTGTTTCACTTTGCATAATTATTTGGCCCAGCCAGTCACTTAGAGGAATTGTTCTGGGTCTGTGTTAGAAGACTGTATGAATTTTAAAAGCTGTCTATTTTTTCTAGGTTACACAGTTTGTTTACATATAGATATTCATAGTAGTCTCATTATTTTTTGTATTTTTGTGATATTTGTTGTAATTTTGCCTCTTTTATTTTGATTCTACTTCAGTTTTCTCTATTCTTAGTCTACCTAAGAATTTCTCAGTTTGGTTTATTCTTAGAAATAACTAATTCCTGTTTTGACTGATCTTTTGAACTGTCTTTTACCTATTTCATTTATTCCTACTTTCATTTTATGATTTTCCTTCTAATGATTTTTAGTTTCATCTTTTCTTTTTTCCTACTGCCTTCAGATACAAAGTTAAATTGCTTAGATTTTAAAACTTAATTTTTAAAACTTAGTTTTAAATACTATATAAAATTACAGATCTAAAACAACACATACACACTATTATTTGACTAACAGATGTAACATTTAGCTGTTCTCCAGTTGAGACAACTTAATGAAAATTTTTCACCCTCCTGTGACAGTCGTTAAAAAGAAGCATAGTTTAATATAATCCTCCATGTGATGCCTTTATGATCAAAGCAATTTAAATTCCTACATTTGATCTTGAGCAATATAGAAACTATTTCCACATCAACCATGAGTCTCCAGACACTTTTTAATTATCATAATTAACATGAATAACTATGACTGCCATCAACATTACCTTTAGTGCTAGCATTTTTCAACAGATTTTGACAAATTCAGGCATCACTGTGGACCATTCTTTGGACTCTGGTTAAGTTAGAAATGCAGAGTAAGAGGCAATTATATTAGAGCCAGGTCAATAAAATCATAAAGGGGATCCTAGACAAAAAAGCAAAGAAGTAGCATTCAGCACCAAACTTTTTGCTTAGTACCATTCAAATTGATGCCACATATAATTTAATCTCTCTTTTCTAATGTATTTTGCACTTATTTTTTAATGATCACAGTGACATGTCTCTGCAGTCTAAATTGCATTTTGAGTCAAAGCAAAGGAAATTACCTAGGAGGTACATTACATTACATATCGCAAAAGAGTTTTTGGGCACTGAAGTCAAATTGCCTACAGTAAAATCTTACAAAACTTACTAAAGCTCAAACGTCTGGAATATTGTTGATGCTGAAATTAAGTGAGTCAATGTGTTGTAAGAACATAGGAATAGAAGTTCTGTCCTAGAACAAGATTATTGTTATCAAACATATCTTGCACAGATTACATGCTCAGAAAGTGTTGCACAGGTTGCACTGTTTCCTTGGAAACCCAACAGAAGTTATACATGTTACTATAAGCGAACTACAGTGTACTTGTACCAGGAAATTAAAATCAATGATTAAAAACAAACTCAAGATTTGGACCTTTTCAAACAATCATTTAACAAGTAAGGGTTTTCTATCCCGTAGAGCCACACTCCAATTTGACTAACTTAAAGGACCCCCCTCTCTCTGACCGAAAGTTACATTTGGAACTGAGATTGGAAAAAGCAGCAGCTTGGTGCAATATCTTAAATCAACAATCTGAAATTTCAAAACATTCTAGCAAAGCACCCAGTGCCTTTTGCTCTCAAATAGATAGCAGGTAATAATATGAAATTCATCCATGTTAGTGTTTCACATAATTGAATTTTAACCTGATAGCCCTGGTTCACACAATTTTTAAAAAGTTGAATTGTTCTGTATCTTAAAGATCCTTCGAATTTAGATGTGAAGAAGAATGGCTTTCCACAGGATGGTGTAGTTTGCATGAATCTAGAATAAAAGAGACCGTAGTCTCAGTAGACCTGTGCTCTGGATGAAGATAGATGAAAAATCTCTTGTGTAGATGACACTATGATATTACATTGGATACTTACTAAATGCAGTTCTTAGGGCTTTAAATTAGTCATTTAAAGAATTTATTTCTCATGAATCTGAAGCATCTTAGTTACCATTCATGTATCTCAGAAGTTCCATAGCCAGCCGGGCACAGTGGCTCATGCCTGTAAGCTTCAGCCTATGAAGCCACCGGGGCTAGGGATGGTGGTTCGAGTCCTGCCTGGGGCCCGTAGCGAGACCTAGTTCCAAATAAAAATGGCTGGGCGTGGTGGCATGTGCCTGTAATCCCAACTACCTGGGAAGCTGAGGCTGGGAATTGCTTGAGTCTGTGGTACCCCGGGCAACGAGAGACTGCAGTTCCACGGGCAAAAATAGTGAGACCTACTCTCAAAAAAAAAAGAAAAAAAAAGAAGTTCCATAGCCAGAATACTCCAGTCAACAACAGCACTCTTCTCGCAAATCATAGGGTCAACTTCAAACACCAGACATGTTCAAAACCAGGGTGCTACAGCCTCATTCTCACTGATTGACTTTCATTTGACCATGATCCTGAACTCAGGTTCCTACTGTGACTTTGATCAATGCTTCTTCCCCTCCTACCTTAATTTGGTATTCATCCATACTTGTCTTATGCCTTTCTTTATTAATTCAGGCTTATTTATGAATTCTTGCAAATAGTCCCTGTGTTCTCCCTAGGAATTTTCAAGATAGAGACTCAAATCCATAGGATGAAAGTTCCTTTCAAGTCAAGCAAACCAAATCCTGATCCTACATTGACAAAAGTAGAAAATCTATCCAATAGCCTCAAAGTATATTTACTTTTCAAATTTGACCTTTAAGTCAGCCTTTTTAGGAAAAAATGTTTATTTTTCTGCATCATGATTTTAATTATTTAAAAATGGAATTTTAAAATAGAATAGTGATTTTAAAAAATAAGGATGTCTCTTTGCATCTATTCTCAAGCATCTATAAAACCAAACTGGCAAACTGGCATGTGGTGACCATATAAGAACTATGCCATCTTCTGGTTTGTCAAGGATTTTCAACTTTTCAATGGTGGAAAATGAAAAATCAAGATTTTTTATGAGAAACTTTCAAACTTTCAAATCTCATAAAGCAGTTCAAAAAAGTCTAATTATTTAAAGTTATTTGGAGAGATATATAATGAATGCTAGCCAGACCGGTGTAACTTATGGTACTGAGCTGTAAGAGCTTGAGTTGAAAAGAGTCTTCAGGAATCAGACTGAGTCTCCACTGTAGACAGTAGCTACCTGATGCCAAGAAAGACAATCTGCAGTTTGGAGTAGCAGATAAGAGGATTTAGTATCAGACCACATTTCACCTACTGAGGATCTGCCAACCAGATATCTCATGTGCTACTCCCACACCTATCTCCAGCATCTCTGTAAGAGTCAACACTCATCACTTGAGCCTTGTCTTTTTCCAAAATGCAACTCACTGTGTGGATCAGTGAATTTTCTCATGAGAAAATGGACAATAATGAATACTAGTCTATTAGACTCTATCTGTATCTATATAGTCTCTTTTTTCATCTATGTTTATATATATATATATACACATATATATGCACATATATATACACATACACATAGATACATATAGCCTATATAGACTGTGTATACATACATATAGAAAGTTTATATAGATGCTTAGTTTCTACCCAGGTAATGATAGAAACAAAATGTTCTTACTCAGGAAGTAGCAAGTGGCCAGTGACAATGAAATGCTTTCTAAGCAGCTGCCAAGGTTTTTAAAACATTATCAGAGAATCTGTGGTTTTTAAAGAGCTTGCATTGTTCAGATCAGAATTGAAGGTTTCGTTTTTGTGCCTTGCAATACATATTCTGTGCCATGAATGAGGTATCTTCCAATGTCTTTACCACACATCATTTTACTAAAATTATTTAATTCCTGGACATATCAAGGTATGCTTTTGTATTGCAGTGAAATTGATTTGGAAAAAACAAACAAACAGGTGCTAAGGTTGGAATGAAAGGTTAATGTTATTCTGACATCCTTCCTGATCATTGATGAGGGTCAGCACATGCTTTGGCATTCCATTTCGAACAGTAGAAAACCACCACTCAGAACCACAGGAAATAACTAAGCATAAGCAACCAGTGGAGATCTCTTCTCAAGAGTCAGGTCTTCAAGGTTCACAAGTGCAAAGTATCCAGAGATCAAATTTGCTGTGTTTCAATTCACAAATAATCCTATGTAGCACATATTTATGACTTCTTCAATAAGAGAAAAATTCCGATAAGGAAAAATACAAAAGTTAATAGCTAGCAACTTATGGGTGTATGTTGTTTATTACATAGAATAATTATAAGCAATCTTATTCAGGGAATCCTATTTTTAGTCTATAAGCTTAGGTTAGGACATTAACAATTTACTCAATGTCTATTAAAGAAACTTTCTATAAATTATTAAGGTACTGTTTTCCTTTCAAGAGGAAGATGCAAAGGCACTGGAGAATCTGTAAAGAACTTAAGAACACTATTTCACACTGACACCACTATCATATCACTTTGCCATCTGCAAATTATTCCCTAAAAAGGACAAATGTGAAAATAAATCCAAGGAAGATGTTAACTCTCTAAATTGTAAAGCTAATATGCTTCTATTTTTCAAAATGAGTTCAAATTTCAAAATTCTCATTTAAAAATTTCAGACAGTTGGTTTGGGATGGAAGAAGAAACCTAATGTGTCTGCTGGCTCCATTCCAGCCTCTGTATCATCAGCCTACATTCCTAGGAGTATCTCCATTAACTGGAGGTAAAAAGCTAAGAAGCAGCTTAAACCAAAGAAAGAGGCTGGAGAAGAAAAGGACTCAATATTCAATATAGTGGAGGATCTTTAATTTCCAGTCAGCCACTGACTCAAACAGTAAAAAAAGCATTGTATATTTCCACAACCCGAAGTAAGAGAAATTGCAATGAATCTAAAAAAATCAGGCAAGAAGATTTAAAGAGATTTCCTCAGATAATTGCATAAGCTCTAGACCTTATCTCATGGAACCCTTAGAGACTTATATGTGAGAAAATGCTCCTAACTTAACTCCTTAAAGGCGGGAAGAACTGTGTTCTTGTCTAAGTCTATCATCACAAGGGGAATTGAAAGAGAAAATAAAGAAGCTATGAATGTGGCTAGTAAATTTGCTAGATGGAAGGAGGATATGGATCTTTAAGTTTGAAAATTATTTCTAGGTATATATACGTATATGTATATACGTATATATACGTATATACATATATACATATACACACACACATATATATATACATATATACATATATATACATATATATATATATATATATAAAACCATGAGCTGTAATTCTAGGAGATTATTACTGTGGTTTTGAAATATGACTGTCCTCTATCAATCATTATGAGCAACATAAAAGAAATTAGTCATAATATCACAATGAATTATCTGGGGCTCCTCTGTATCACAGCTAATAAGATTGTGGCTTCATGCCTTTATTAAGTCAGCATAAGGCAGAGGCTGATTTAAGGCAACAAAATACATCTTTGTCACAAGAGGACTACTTAAGAATGGAATGCAATGCAGGAAAATATTTGGTACTATTAGATTAGATGGTAAAATGTTCTGTATCATAATAATTTTATATATTTTCAGCCTGTTAGATTGATCTAGTCAAACAATTATCTATCTGCTTATAAGAAAATTTAAAATAAAGACTGCTTTCCCCAAATTCCACTAGTGTTCTGAGTTCTCCCACCACTATCCCCAGAATTGTACTAATTTTCAGCACAAAGAAATAATCAACAATGTATTGCTTAAGTCAATTCCTCCCCACCCCACAGCCTCATCATAGCTGCTCAGGAGAGAGAGGCCTCTGGAGAGGAACCATATATGAATTAATTTAATCTAATATTCAATGAATTTACAAATTTCTTAGAGAGTCCAAAGCTTTCTAATACTGTCAGAGAAATGTAGCACAGTGGTTTTATTGGGCATCTCAACATATCAAAGCTGCAGCATGTATAAATGGTAGTGAAACTCCACTATGGAGAATTTAACTAATGTTCTCTGCCCTCTTACCCTTAAAAGACTGGTTTCTTTCTCTTTCTTGCTATAAAATTGCTACAGTGCATTCCTCTGAAATGTCACAACTTCTCAAATGGAGGCAAGTTCTAAAGACCTTGCAGGGAATTTAATTGCCAATTGTTATCTGAGAAGAAAGAAATTGCAAGGTACTACTTCCTGATTGCCCCTCACCAAATGCATGCTTTCAGACTACCACCATGTTTTCATCAATAACAACAACAAAAAAAGTAAAGTGCAAACATCATTCCACAAATTCTAATATATTTGTAATAAAGGAACAACTGAAAATGAGTGATAAAATTAAGTATATTCCATATAGAGTCATTCAAGCATATCACATAGAAAACTGGCATATGATAGCACCAGATAAGTCTTCTTTAATTTACTTGCACTGCAGAAAAGGTTGCTGATTAAACACTAAATAAAGAATTCACCCAGAAGGTTAATAAATATGGACTCAAGAATAAGATCCTTTGCCATGATAGGAAAATGCCAGGCTAAGATATAGAAAATAAGGAAGCAGTGCAGCCTAACGATGAGTGACCAGCCAAATGTCATGGTCTTCAATACTAAAACCAGTTTGCTTATTTACTTGAAAGATTAAAGTCTTGAAGAAGAAAAGTGAGAGACTAATGACTTTTTGATATCAAATTGGAGTATTCTCATATTCAATCTCCCATTGATGGAGAATGAAATGAAGAATAACAAATGTGATATGCTACAGGGCTTACATCGTTCATAACTGAAAACTGGATTTTGGTGCAAGAGGTTTGAGCAGAGCCAGAGCCTTGTAGAGTGGACTCAACCAGAAAAATCTGTGAGTAGGATGAATAGAAACAATAAAAATAGTTCACATCTTTAGATATCTTATAGAGATTTCAGAGCCTGGACCCTGTGCTTGGTAAGAACAAAGTAATTCAAGGTGGTTTCTGCCTCAAACATTGGACTTGTATATAAGGCAATCAATTAGTTATATGTCATTTCTATATTTTTAAGCATCTCTTATTCTGAAAGTCTTAGCATCACTCAAAAAAAGTGATTGTTTTACCTAAACCTAAAGAACTTGGAGAGATGGACTAAAATGAGTACCGATTTAGGTTGGACTGAAAATCAATTGAGTGCAATGTTAGTGCTGGTTTCTTCTTATCCTGGTATTATTTCCATTTGTGGAGGATCAAAATAATTAGAGGCATTATTTAAAAGAAACAAAATAACTAATTTATGAAAGAAAGTAGTAAAACTTCAGAGTTAGAAACGATTTAAGATCCCTATTTGTTATCCTTACTTTTCAATCATAGACCTGTAGCCCTGTAGTGTCACCTGGGACCAGGGAGGATTTCAATATCCAGAGCATAAAATTCAGACTTTCTGACTCCTGTTTTAGACATTCATCATACATACAAATATATGTATGATGCATACATGCTTGCATTTTCTTTTTGACTATTTTTGTTGTTGTTGTTGTTTGGGGTTTTACTGTTGTTACTGTTGAGAGAACATTGGTTGACAACATTGTTTATACTTCAGGAATAATGTAAAATGTATATTACCACACCCACCATCAAAGAATGTATGGTCTCCCACCAATGTTCATTGTGCCCTCTCCCCACTTTCCTTACTAACCCCACCCCCCATCCCTCAACAAGTCTGTATATAAAAGCTCAGAATTCTGTGGCATATTAGTGCTTGTAACAATCTGCATACAAATCTAATTCATAAGAAATCAAACAATTTGACATCTGTTGAAAATTTTGTTATTCCTGTAACTGGCATTAATTATACATAGGTTGTTTATACAAATAATGAATCTTTAATTTTTCAGGAAATGGATTTATTATACATGATCAATATTTACATTTACTCCAAGATTCACTAAAAAATTTTGTCAAAGTATGTAGGAAAATGAACCACACAGTAATTTTATTTTGTATGTTAGCAGAAGTCTCCATAAATATCACAGCCTTGACTCCTCCTAGATTTATGGAAAAGTTAGAATCTGAGTATATCATAGAAAGATGCATATATTAAAATATAAGAGAAGCTGAATGCTTTGAATTACCTGCTTGCTTACTATATTTAAGTAGAACTGGGAAATTTAAACAAATTTTAATAAAATAGCTATGGGACTAAACCATGCAGATCTCACCCACAAAACATAATTATTTGCAACTCCTGGCATTATCCTAGCAGCTGCAGAAAACAGATAATCTATTCATTTAAGTTCTGACCTGATCAACTCTAGTGGAATGCATCTTTATTCCAAGTAGCATGATTGATTCCAAAAAAAAGAAGTCCTCATGAGCAATCTCAGTCTTCTTACCCTCTTCTGTCATCTCACTAGCCCTACAGATTCCAAACAAAGATGAATCCTGCAATTTGCCTGCTCTTAATACCCATATACATCTCACCGAGTACCCTCGAAAATACTGTACAATCACTTGAATCAATAACCAGTTTAAGAATTTTAGTGGTCAGATCTCTTTTGTTCCCTTTAAAATTCTCCCTTTGCCATTTGACTGGGATCATCTCTAAAGGCTTACTACTTTATTCAAATATATTTCATTTTATTTCATCAATATGTGTTAGGAGTCATGTGTGGAATGAAGAAGAAAATGAGACAGAAGAGATTGATAATGGTATAGAGGCTAGTCTACAGAACAGGGATCCTGGGAAGCATGTCCAAGTCCAACTTTAATGAAGTTATGAAGTCCCTTACATACCCCAGCAAGAAAATGTTACAACAATGCAATGAGGAAGTAGCAAAGTGTACCTGACATGAAGCAGGGAGGATGTGGGGGTGCATGATAATAGGACAATTTACCTGTGTGGGTAACAGTCATTACTAATAGGTCACATGTCTCTTGGGACATACCAAAGAGGTTAGGAAGCTGGGTTGCAGGTGAGAGATGGAGAGACGTGCTGCTGCCCACCATCAGGTGTGCCAGAGGGGGCGAGAGAGATATGAAGTGTTTCTCTAATCTGAACCTCTGTCTTTCAACCTGCTTCCACAGTCCACAAATGTGAACTTCCATTGCACAAAAAAGCATAAATAAATAAGGATAATCAGGCTTAAATTTTTCCAATGCCTTTCTTCAAGAAGCAGATCTCTGTGTTATCTATCCTCAATTTCAGAGGAGGAGGGTTCCATGTTCCTGCTCAAAACCAGCTCCTACCCTAGAGTTTTTAGTTGTTCCCCCTTCCGTTCTATTTTGAGACCTTGCATGTCAGGTATCCCCTTCCCCTTCTGTATCTTTAGCCTCTTCTTCCCAATTGATCTTTTCTCACAATTTTTAAAACTATTCAATTTTTCTTGGACTCTTTAAAAAAGCACATCATTTTCGACATCTGAGTTACTGTATTCTTCCTGTGGTGGACACACTTAAGATTGTCTTCATTTCCATAATACCCAGTCCCTTCCATGTACTCAAGCATGAAAATTCTCTGTAAAAAAGGTCATAAATATTGCCTTCACCATTTCTCTATAACTTCCCTTTCTACAGATCCCAAAGACAGAATATCAGAATCCAATAGGCACTTTTCAATCCTAATCTTTTTAGCATATCTTTGTTACTGATAACCACCATGTTCTCAAAAGTCCTCCTTCTCTTGCTTTGCTTGACCTCCATTCACTCTTGTCTTTCCCTCAATCTAGCTGAGCATTTATTCTTGATATAACAGATACACTGTTTTTAATCTACCTCTTCTTTAATGTGGTTCTTCTCCAGGGGGCTGCCATCTCTCCTCTTATATTCTCACTGCATTTTTTTCCTTCCAGAGGACAAACTAATCCCAATCACTTCCTTTATTCTTATTTTTAATACTTTTTAATATAGATAATTATTTCACATCTTTGTAATCCCTGGGGCTTCCCCTACCTGATCATTCCCTCCCTCACCTGCCCCCACCTCCAAGTCATGAACTTCAGTTTGTTTTTTAGCTTGTTTTGACTTTCCCTCCTGGCCTTTTGTTTTTCCTACATCCCATAAAATAGTGAAACCATTTGGATTCTGTCTCTTTCTGACTTGTTTCTGCTAGTATTTCTTCTAGGTACATCCATGTTATCATAAAATCATCAAATGTATCATTTTTAATTGATGAGCAATATTCCATTGTGTCTATATACCACATCTTTTCCATCCATTTATCTGTTTGGGGACATTTAGGTTGCTTCCAAGTCCTTGCAATTATAGATAGTGCTGCCCAAAACATCCGAGCACAGGTGTCCCTTTTTACGCACATTGAGCTCTCCTGTAGGTAGATTCCCAAAAGAGCGATTGCTGGGTCAAATGGTAGTTCCATTTTCATTAGTTTGAGGGTCCTCCACACAGCTTTCCATAGTGGTTGGACCAGTTTACATTCCTACCAGTAGTGTAAGAATGTTCCTTTCTCTCCACATCCCCATCAGCACTTGTTGCTGTTGTTTTTTGTTTTGTTTTGTTTTTTTGTTTGTTTTTTTGATATGGCCATTCTTGCTGATGTGAAGTGGTATCTAATTGTGGTTTTGAATTGCATTTTTCTGATATTAGTGAGTTTTTCATGTTCCTGTTGGCCATTTGTATTTCCTCTTTGGAAAAGTGTCTTTTTAGTTCCTCTCCCCGTTTTTTGATTAGGCTTCTTGCTTTGATTTTACTAAGTTGTGTGAGTTCCTTATGGATCTTTGTTATCAATCCCTCATCACTCTTGTGGAGGATAAAACTTTTCTCCAACTTAGTTGGGGTTCTTTTTGTTTGCTCTGTTGTCTCTTTTTTTGTACAGAAGCTCTTTAGTATGATGTAGTTCCAGCTGCGTATGTTTTCCTTCATTTTTTTTTGCCAGCTATAAATGTATCAAGAAATGGATTTTTGAATTGTAACTTATGAAGGATTTTGCCCAAATTTTCCTCTATGTATTGGTTCAGGTCTTACACCCAGTCTTTTATCTATTTTGAGTTGGTTTTTATACATGGTGTTAGGGAGGGGTCTTGGCTCATTTTTTGCATGTCTTGGTCCAGTTTTCCTAGCACCATTTATTGAAGAGGCTGTCTTGTGGAGGTATTATTACCCCAGACTTCAAATTATACTACAAAGCAATAGTAATTAAAATAGCATGGTACTAGTACAAAAACAGACAATATGCCCATGGAACAGCATTGAGAGCCCTGAAATAAAACCACACATATATAGTCATCTAATCTTTGACAAAGGAGTGAAAAACTTTGAATGGAACAAGAACACCCTTCATTTATTCTCTTGTAACATTACTGATATCGATTTTACTTACCCATATTCTATAGTCATTAGTGCAATATTATCACTGGTGCTTAAATGGTTATCTTTTACTTATGAATTGAAAAAACTTAAAATTTTATTTCATTTTCATCATTTCTTTAGCACTCCTTTTTATGTGCATTTATGGTTTAGTCAAGTGTACATTTATGTACATTTATGATTATTCCTTAAGACTATCTCAACATTTCTTGAAGCAAAGGTCTGCTGGTGATGAGTCCTTCCAATTTTTTCTTCTCTGAGAAAGTCTTTATTTCTCCTTCATTTCAAATGAATAATTTCACTAAATTATAGGCTGATGACTCTCTTTCAATATTTAAGTAATCTGAGTCTATATCTTCTAACTTATATGATTTCTGAGTAGAAGTTTAATTCTTATCCTTGCACCCCTATAATTTAGAGTGTATGTCCCCATCTGACTGCTTTCAGTATTTTTCCTTCAGTTTGAATCTAAGATACCTGCTATGTTTCCACTGGTTTGGTTTGGTATTTATGCTGCTTGCTGAATTGAGCTTCTTTGATTAAAAATGTAAGCAAATGTAAAAATAAATAAATAAATAAATATCCTGTCATATAATTTTAACATCTGAATCTTGTTGTTATGATTGTTTTGCTCAGACTATGTTTTTTTCTTACTTTTGGCTTTTCTTGTAATTTTCTGTTGAGGGTTGGACCTGTAATCTTGGAATATGGGAAATGAAATAAATGGAACTTTGTAGTTAGACATAAATTAATGTGGCTAAGATTTTTATTGTGTTTATTATTTTATTTATTTTTTCTTTTAATATATTTTTTATCTCATCTTTGGATTTACCTAAGTATTTCTCTTCAGACAAAGTCTGCATTTTATAATCTACTCTTTTATACTAGAGTGTTGTTGGTATAATGCCAAAGTGTGTGTATTGGGGGAGAAAGTGTTAAATTTTCTGAACAAAAATTTGTCTTTTAGTAGCTGTGTATTTCCGGGTTGTGAATTAAGTTTGTCCAATGCTAGCCCCTTATCTCCCTTCCTGAGTGCAATGCTACTAATATATTTTCTAGAAGCTGTAACCCCCATTAACTATTCAGTTCCCTTGAGTAAAAGACAAAAACTGGAGAGACCTGAAATTGAAGAAATAATCTACCACTGACTGAGATAAAACTCTAATAGTCTTTTGCCTGGAGGAGAGATCTTTGTTATCAAGAAGATTCTAGCTGTGTTTGGGAATGTTTATTTATTTGCTCCCTTTGCTAGAGTCAAGGGAATTTCTCCTATCTTCATAAGAGCACCTGGAGATTGAGCCCACAAAATTGTACTAGGCTGGATCCCCCAAAAACTTTGTGCCCAGGAGTTTTAAACTACCACCCAAATAGTTGAAAGCATTATAGAAAATCCCTAAATCACTTAATTTATTGCTGGCACATTTACTAATAGGTGATTGATGTTATTATTATGGTAATAATAGCTCTAAGTTCTAGATAATATTTGAAGATATTAGACTAATTATACTGCTTTGAAGGAGTCAATTGGCTAGCATGAAAAATAGATATAAAAAGATAATTAATACATTTTATGATAATTGCTAAAATATGTTCTAGCATATCTGACTGCCTAGAGAAATATAATGTACTATTTCCAAGTAAAATTATTACTAAATTAGGCAATCAATATTTATTTAGCACAAGTTAATTGACTCACATTGGGCTAAGCCTTTGCAGATACTTGACCAAGTTCTTAATTTGTTATTATGAAACTAGAAACAGAAAAAGCAAGTGGTATTTTCATATTAGGAAAAGCAGGGATCAAGAAGAAGCAGTGATTTTTTTCCCAAGTTTTTACAAGTCAGAGTTAGAATAGAGACTAGAATTCAGGACTCGTAAATTTTAGAGCAGCCCCTAATGATTGTATGACTAAATAATCTTACTCCTATAGAAAAGAGATGAGACATTCTGTATTTTTTATTTCCAGATTTGGCACTCATTCAACTTAGAACACTTTAAAACAGTAAAAGGTAAAAATATCTGATATCAATGATATGTTTTGAAACAGATTTGTTATCTAGAAGTTTCTAAATCAGCTGAAAAATTTCAATTGAAAAAATGATCATATTACAATAACTAAGTATTCTAGTATATTTTTCCCATTTATAAATTGAATCATACCTAAAGTAGAGATTTGGTTGTACATTATGAAATAAATGGTAACTTAATCATATAGGAGTCAAATACCAGCACAATTTAAAGTGGGTGGAAAATTGGAAAATTGGTAGTTACTTAGTTTACCACTTAAATCACCCTCAGTGCAGAAAAGGCAATTCTAAGGTCTGAGACAGCTGCTCTGCTGAAAATAATGGATTAAATCATCAGTTGGTCTCTGTAGTGAGAACCATAATACCCTATATGCAGTGAAGAAATGGTTTATAGATCTACCATAAAGTGAGTGAGAAAAATGATCTGAACTTCAAATGGAAGTTTCCCGTTTTCTGCCATTGAAGCATAGCACATTCAACACACAGAGAAGTTATAGTATCTTGCCAAAAACATCTTCAAAACTGAATTTTATGTTTCCATTTGTGCTTAGTAATAACAATGCTACCGTCTCAGAGCCCTAAGTTTACAGAAAAAAATTCAAAGGAAATGATTGAATGGATAAAGTTTATATACTCCTATTCAGTACAGTAGTCAGAAGTCTTATCCAAAGGAATTAGACAAAATAAATATAAGGTACTCAAAGACCAAAGAAAGAGCAAAACTGTTTGCTGCTGACATAATCTTATTTATTGACATCTCTATAGATGTTACAAAATCCTCTTAGAATAAGCAGTTTGAATAAAAATCACAGGATACAAAAATCAGCATATAATAGTTGTTTCTATATAATAATTAAAAATTAGCAGAAAGATAACTTAAGAAAACTATCTCATGTACTATACCTTCAAAAAAATAAAATATCTATGAATAAATTTAACCAAAGAAGTAGAAGAATCACACACAATTATAAGACAGTGATGATTGAAATAGGAAGTCAAAAATTAATGGAATGGTCTTCTATGTTCTTAAATAAGAAGTATTAATATAGTTTTAAAAGTATGTGCCACCCGAGGTCATCTATCAATTCAATGCAGTTCCTACCACAATTTCAATGACATTCTTCACAATTAGGAAAAAAAAAAAACCAAAAAACTAAAAATTCGCATGGAACCACAAAATATTCTAAACAGCCAAAATAATACTGAGAAAGATAGTAAAGTTAGAGATAGCACATTTTTGGATCTTAAACTTATTGCATATAAACAATGTGGTAGCGGTATAAAAGTAGACACAAAGACCAATGCAACAGAATTGGGGGTACATAAATAAACTCCTCACATGTACAATCAATTGCTATTTTACAAGACAACCAAGAAGATTCAATACTGGAGATGAGAAAACCTGACAACCAAATGCTTAACAAGCACTATTTCATTCTGCTCTTAAAATTTAACTCAGAATGACTTAGACTTCAGTGTAAGGCCCAATGTGCAGTCAAGTAAAACAAAAATTACCAGGTGAACTACATCAAGCAGAAAGGTTTCTGTATAACAAAACAAACAGCCAGTTTAAAAAAAAAAGGCTAAATAAGTAATAGGAGAAAATATTTGCATACTTTCTGCATTTTTAGTGCTTAAACCAAAACAAATTCTAGACATGATTGCAGAATTTAGACCTCAAGCAGCAGAGAAGATGGAGACAAAATGGGTAGGGAGTCAAAAGGTATGCAATAAAGGAATATGGGTGCTATGGGGTGTGTGGGGTCTGATGATACACATCAAACGAGGTGTAAAACCATTATTCTTAATCATGTACAATGATGTGAAATAGTTACCTCAGATAAATCAGTGTAAGCATATGTGTATATTTTAAAAATATT
Source organism: Uropsilus gracilis (assembly GCA_004024945.1). Taxonomy (NCBI): domain Eukaryota; kingdom Metazoa; phylum Chordata; class Mammalia; order Eulipotyphla; family Talpidae; genus Uropsilus; species Uropsilus gracilis. Next base: position 34,088 of record PVHY01015390.1, read on the forward strand.
TCACTAGGAAGTACTATAGTAATTGACATCTTAGTAGACTGTAGATGTATAAAATTTCTGTCATGAATCATATTTTAGTAAAGAATATTTCACTTAGGTATATAATTCAATTTCTGATACACAGTAATATAACTAGTCACACAAATACTTTCTCTTTTATACTACTAAAAGGTAATTTCTGTAAGAATAGATAAAATGAGTTCATTATCTATTCTGAGCTGCCAGACTACTGAAATCTTATTAGCGTTATCAGATTAATGATCACAATATTAAATAAAAAGATCCTTGATTCCCAGTGTTCAAAGCCAATGGAACTGAATTTCAGATTCTATTTTTTTAATGAAAAGACAGTATTTTTTCATGAAAAATTCCATTTTTTCTAACATCATTTCAAATCTATTATTTGCCTAGTAAAGATACTAACATCAGCTGAGTCACAAGTAACCTGTCATTGTTTTTAGGCAATTTAAACTGCAAATACCAGCTAGAATTAATCATCCTCTATTTCTTTTTTCCTTGCCAATTATTATCCTAAATTAGGGGCCTCTGATCTTTAAACTCCTTTGACTAAATTTATGAGCATCATGATGCAATGTGCACAATGGGAGGTGCACAGTGTTCTTTAGAAGACACTATAGAGTAATAAAAAAAATTAGACAAGGTCAGTCTAAATTAAGTAGGGCTTTGTAAGTAGAGAATGAAACCAAGAAGCTAACAGAGAATTTCAGTATGGTTCATCTTTCTCCATTTTAGGTTAGGTCCCAAACATTTAATATGTTTATAAATTCTACTGGACTATTAATTTGAAAGGTAGTTAGGAAGGACATGTACCAAGAAAAGAATAGGCCAAAAAAACATAGCAAGATTTTGACTATTTAGTGGGCATTTGACAGTTGAAAGTGCTGTCTGCAAAGTGGGGAAAAATGTAGTACCCAGATTCCTGAATACCTGGTTTTGAAACAAATTACTCTATTCTCTTTGTAAAGTTTGCTTTTTTGTTTCCTACAGTGTCACTTCATGCAGATTGTGTAACTGGGGGAAAAGATGAGGGAAGGTGTTGTTGAATATGCTACCTGAAACTAGGAACTTGTGCCTTTTTCTGTGATTCAGGCAGCAACTGACAATACATATTTTAAATCACTAGTGGAAACTAGTTCACTTTTTTTTTTTACTTTATTTTTTAAATTCATTTTATTGATTTGTCACAATTGTGCATTAATTGATCCCTCCTCCTCCTCCATATCCCCCTCTGTATCCCCCCTTCAGTCACTCCTCCCATTTTTCTGCAAATTGTTGTTTGGTTAAGTTGATGTTTAGTCGTTGGTTGTTTGGCCTGTTGTTCTCTTCCGATATATGGTAAGTGTGTGTGTGGTTTTTTTGTTGTTGTTGTTGTTTTATTTTATTTTATTTTATTTTTTTACCCCTGGGCTTTCCCACTTCACTAACATTTGTTAACTATCCTGATCTTTTGTGCTCTTCACCTCCCCTGCCTTCTTCCCCCTCCTCCTCTCTCTCTCCATGGTTCAGTCCCATTGGTTGTTTTCATTTTTTGTTTGTTTGATTTTCCCTATATCCCTCATATAAGTTTTCTCTCATATAAATTTTCCCTATATCCTGTACTTCTCTTTTTCTTTTTGGCTTATTTCTGCTAATATGAGTCTTTCTAGTTCCATCCAGGTTGCTGCAAATGACATGTGTTTGTCCTCCTTGATGGATGCGTAGTATTCCATCGTGTGTATGTACCACATTTTTTTTAGCCAGTCATCCGTTTGGGGGCATTTGGTTTGTTTCCAATTCTTTGCAACTGTAAACAGGGCTGCAATGAACATGCGTGTACATGTGTCCTTTTGAATTAATGTCTTCATGTTCTCTGGCTATATTCCTAGTAGTGGGATTGCTGGGTCAAATGGTAAGTACACTTTCAATTGTTTGAGGGT
>PVHY01015391.1:0-36030 GCA_004024945.1 Uropsilus gracilis
CCGAGCAGGACTCAGACTGCGTTCCCTAGCCCCAGTTGCTTTGCACGAGCCACCATGCCCGGCTTTCCGTGGTATCTTCCCTCTAAACAAAGAGGGTGTGCAGTGCCCTTATTGACAGTTTCTCTGTGCCAAGTTTTTGTTCACAGGTCCTCGGTGACATTGTAGGCGTCATATTTTGTTGGTTCTCCCAGTTCAATGCATGTGGTGCTCGCCTTGTTCCCCTTGAGTCCTGCCCAGGTGGCACATTTTAAGGGACTTGCCACCAGTATCTCACTGGTTTGGTTTCTGTGGATGGATATTGTCTTAAGATATCACTCCTGATTAGAGCTCTCATGTTGAAGGCAAACCCAGAGGAGACTGTGGCGGACATACCACCCACCCCTCCCTGCCCACACCCACCGCGCACAACCAGCCCTACGTCTTCAAAGGGCTCAGATGTGCAGCGGCCTCTTTCCGGGCTGACCCCAGCCCCACCCCGCCTGACCTCGAGGAAGCGCATGGAGCCAGTGCATGCGGACCGCTAAGAGAGCAAGGTGCTCCTCCCCATTCCACAAGAGCGGAAGGCTACAGAGTCAGGGCATCAGCCTCACAGCAAAGCTGCAAACTAAGGGAGAGGAGATGATCTGTAACGGCCATTCCCAGATGCCTGTACCCACAGAGAAACTTCTTCACTGACAAGGGCTGGGGGTTTAGACTGTCCCCTAAACCAGACGCCAGAATTATAAGGTGAAGAAGCAGCAAAATAGCATAGAGAACAGAGTGGAGAAGATAGCCAACAATGAGAAGACATTGATAGACTTCAAATGAGCACAGTCTGGCTGCCCAATGCATGGTTAAGACTGAACACCTACCAGCACAGTTTACCCAAGAACACAGACCTTCACCCACTGAAAGGACACTGCCACAGGAAAGAAAGAGACTAATGGGCATAAATCAATGAACACCAGAGAGGGGTCTGAGTGAATGGAGGGTGTATCAGGAAGAGGGGGGAGCATCCCAACAACCAATTACTGATATTGTAATTTAAAGAATGAAAAAAAAAATAATTAGAAAAAAAGAAGAAAGCAGAAGATAGAAAAAGTGTTTCCGGCAGAGGGAAGAGCCTGTGCAAAGGGCTTGAAGTGGGTGGGAAGCTGGCTCATTTCCCTAAGGGACTGAAGGAAAGAGGGCTGGTGTCCACAGATAAAAGGGCCGAGTGGCTTTTAATGGGGCCAGCGAGGTAGCAGGGAACAGCTCAGGACAAACTCAGGACAATAAGAAACCAGGAAAGGGATTTTAGGCAGAGTTTTGCATTTTCCTTTTGCAATTTTTCCATGAGAGAAAATTCACATCGCATGAAATTCACCATTTTAAAATATCTTTAATTCACTGGGTTTTAGTATGTTTACAGTGCTATATAGCCACCATCACTATCTGACTTTAGAATATTTCTATCACACACACCCCTACTCCCAAAGGGCCTCTGTACCTGGTAGCAGTTACTCCCAATTCCCCTTCTAGTAAATGTTCTATGTCTGTGAACTCACCTGTTTGGGGCATTTCATTCAAGTGGACAAAGGCGACAGGGAGCCCTTGTGTGTGGCTCCTTTAAGCTTCCTCCATGTTGTCACTTGTGTCAATGCCTCATTCCTGTTCGTAGCTGGATACTCTCCCATGGAGTGACCCTGCCACCTTTGGTTAATCCACTCATCAGTTGATGGAGACTTGTGTAGCTTCTACTTCCTGACTTTTAGGAGCATAGCAGACATGAACATTCCTGTACAGTTTTCTATTTTCTTAGGGTATATCTAGGAGCAGAATTACTGGGTCATATGGCCCCTCTATGATTGACTTTTTAAGGAACTGTCACTCTTCTACAGAGGCGGCACATTTTCACATTCCCACCAGCAGGGGTGAGCGTTCTAATTCTTCCACACCTTTCCCAACACTTGTTATTTTCCTTTTTTTTTTATATAGTCATCCAGGTGGGTCAAAAGTGGTATCTCATTTCATTATTTCCCTAGTGAGGAATGATATTGGGGATCTTTTCACATATTTATTAACTACTTATATATCTTTTGTGGGAGAATGCTTATCCGAATTACTCATCTACTTTTTAATTGAGTTGTTTGCTTTTTGTTATAGGGAGCAGGGATTCTTCACACATTCTGGATAATAGGTCTTTACCAGATACATGATTTGCAAATATCTTCTCCCACTCCATAGGTTGGATAGTCACAATCTTGAGAGTGTCCTTTGATACCAAGCATTTTTAATGTGTTGAAGTCCAGTTTACCTATTGTTTTCTATCTTGTTTTGTTTCTACTTTGGGTGCATATTTAGGAAACTGTTGCTTAGTCCAAGGTCACCGAAATTTCTACCTTTGCTTCATTCTAAGAGTTTCATAGTTTTAGCTCTTACATTTAGGTCTTTGATCCAGTTTCATTTAATTTCTTTATATTGCGTGATTTAAAAAATTTTTCATATGTGTGAAAGAGGTCTCCATGTTTATTTTTTGCATATGGGTATCCAGTTGCCTCAGCATCATTTATTAAAATATTACTCTCCTTCCCACTGAATGATCTTGGCCCTTGCAAAAATCAGAACTCTGAACTCTCAATTCTATTCCATTGGTCTACGTATCTATCCTGATGCCAGCACCACAATGCAGTGATACTGTAGCTTTGTAAGAGTTTTGAATTGGGAACTGAGTCCTCCAAGTTTGTTTTTATTTTTCAAAGTCCTTATGGCTAGTTGGTAGCCTTGAATTTTCATAGGAGTTTTTCGGATCAATTTGCCTATCTGAAAGGAAAAGGAAGAAAGGGGGTGTGGGGAGAAAGGAAGGCAGGTGAAATTTTAATGGGAACTGCATTTAATCTGTAGCTCACTTTACATAGTTTTCTAACAGTGCTATGTCTTCTAACTCATGGATACAACATCTTCCCACTGTGTAGGTTTTCTTTAGTCTTTGTCAACAATGCTTTGTGCTTATTTGTGATAATGCTTGCACATCCTTGGCTAAATTTTTTTATTTCATATTTTCTGACCCTACTGTAACCTGAATTGTTTTATTTCAGATTGCTTGTTGCTAGTCTTTAGAATGGCACCTGGTTTTTGTATATTGGTCTTGATTCCTATAACTTTGTTGAACTTGTTTATTTGTTCTAATAATTTTCCTATGAATGCTTTAGAGTTTTCAACATATAAGATTGTGTTATCTACAAACCAAGATTATTTCACTTCTTTCTTTTCAAAGCAAGTGCTTTTATTATTTTATTTCCATAAAAAAATGGAAATTTTTTTCCATTTCCTTACCTAATTGCCCTGGCTAGAATTTCCACAAAATATTGAGTAGACATGGTGAGAGCACCATCCTTGTCTTATTCTTGATCTTATAAAGAATATAGATAGTTTTTTACCATGTAAGCATCATACTAGCTGTGACTTTTAACAAATGCTGTTAGATGTTTTAATAGGGAAATTCCATATGATCTGGCTAAAGCAGGTGAAGTCTTAATAGAGGTTTTCCCAAGCTAAGAAAGTTCTATTCCTCATCTGTTGAGTATTTTTATTATTAAAGGGTGTCAATGCTTTTTCCATTTCTATTGAGATGATCATGTTGTTTGTTCTTTACTCTGTTAATTGGCGTATCACCTCAGTTGATCAGGTTACATTTTGAAAACACCATTCAACTGTATTATTTTTATAAAGTCAAACTACTCAATATATTACATATGGGTATATTTCTTAGAGAATCGCACTTAAAGCAATAAAACAATGAAGTGATAAAGGGAAATTTCATAAGAGTTGATTCTTTTTGGGAGAGAGACCAGGGAATGAGCTCTAAGAGAAATTCACAGATAATTACAATGGTATTGATCATGTCTAAGTTAAAAGAGTCCCTTGGTAATCCAAGTTGGCAGACATATCCCTCCTTAGACAGACTAGACAGTCTCAGACAAACTATCCAAAACCAGTTTCAATCTTCTTTCCTTAGTGCTTTCTCTTTTTATATCCCCAATTATATAAGAAATTCAGGTGTTCATTGAGCATGTATTGGAAAATTACTTTTATAGAGCCCAAATTTTAGATTTAAGGGAATGTCAGGGTAGTGGATTGCATATATTGGGTGATGTCCCCTACTAGCTGAGTACACTACTACATCTCAGCTCTACTAGTCATTCTAACCCTTTCACAAAAAGAAAAGAGGCAAAGATGTAGAATACAATAACAAGAGTACCAATAGGGAAATTTCGTATGACCTGGCTAAGGCAGGGTATATTACCTGAGAGAAAAGTACTATGGCACTCTGAACATCTTGAAAGCCCATGACAGTGATCAAGTCTGTATTGACTATTATTTTACCAAAATTGATAGAAATGTTTTATGGACAGATTTCCTTGAATTCATTTACCATAGAAGAATACCTAAAGAACCTTCAGAGAAAGTCTCACTGTTCTCTGTTCCCAGATTTGAGCTTTGGCATGATCTCTAGAGAGGTGGTGGGATTGTGCTCTCTGATGTTGCTTTTAAAAGTAAAGCGCTGAGTCCCAATCTGCATATGGTTAACTGGTTGAGGTTACAAATATTGAATCTAGACTGACTGGGTTTGAATTTGATTTTGCCAATGCAGTTGCACAATGCAGAACTCTGATTCAAGTTGGGTGCAGATGACAAAAACCACCAGACTTCCCTGACAGTCTCAAATCAAGCATGGACTGCCTCCCCTTCAAGCCTCGGACTCCGTCCATAGGCGGGACACTGCAGCTATCTGTGCCCTCTCTGGGACAGCACCATTTTGCATCCAAGACTTCTCCCTCTCTGGCTGCTCTGAGGAAGCAGAAGCCACCCCCAAAGTGTGGTACCACCTTGTCTAGTAGGACTGAACCTTAAAAGAGAGTTCTAAGAAATTAAGGGAGGAAGAACAGACAAAGAAAGAGGAAGGAAGACACTGATGTTAAACTGGTCATGGACACCCAGGACAGATAGCCAAGAGGCCCAAACTCTCGGGGATTTATGTCCTGACTTCTGATTGATTTGAGATAACCAAAGAGACTCTGGGCCCCTCCAACTTTTATCCCAAAGTCAGGGCAGAATTATGAGAAATTAAGAGAAAGCAGGGAATACAGGATTATACATAGTCCCTGATCTTCAGAAGTGAACTTTTCACCACAACAGAAACTGAAATGCAAAAGGGGCCTCCTGGCTCACCATGACTCTTCACCTCAAACACTGCAACTGTGCTCCTTTGGGTGCCCTCCCTCCCGTGGAGGCAGACACTCAGAAGCTGCTTCTAGCTGTGTGCCAAAGATAATTCCGCAATCCTGAAGGATGTGGTGATGGAGGCCCCAGTGTCTGCTAGACTAGCTACAGTGGGGGGAGTTTCCATTTCCTCCCTAGACTTCTGACACTGTCTCCATTCACCCAAAAATTCAACTCTCTTCTTTCTCTTTACATATATATGTATTTTTTTTTTAATTTTGTCTATCATTTCAGCAGACAATATGGGGGCATTTGCCAAATTGATAGCAATTCTTGTTGCTAATAAAGTGTCAATTAAGATTGATTGTGCTGCCGAGAGCTCTAGGAGGTTGGTGGTTTATGCTAATGTATTAAAAGTCTATTTCATATGCCTTTATGTTGAGTCGTTTCATTAGGTTTATTAAGAGGCCAATTGATACATTTCTTGTTGACTCCAAATATTCCTGAGGTGATTAATTCTGAACAATGGGGTTAATTAGTCTGCAGACTTTGGAACACTTCTTCAGGCGGGAGCTTAAGCAACCAGTTTCCAGGGAATGTAATCTCGAAAAGAATTACATTCCATTCTTCTAAAGGAACGAGGAAAAAAAATCTCCCTAGGGAAGAAAGGATGGCTGTGATCTCACGGAGAGTTAAATGAGAGTTAAACTCTCACGGACCTCTGTGGTTTTGTATTTTACTATATCCTTCTTTTACTTTCTGACTAGTAGGTAAATAGCTTGAATTTGGAGGTGGGTGTACCTGGCGACAGGATGCTTGGGCCCATGGAAAAGATATCAGACTGGGAAAGGAAAACTGGGGTCCTTTTACTGGCCCCTGGATACGTGACCCCTATGGCCCCAGCAGACCTTTGACCTCTCGGGGCATTTCTTCATCCAAGGAATGGGGACAATGACATGTGTCCTTTCCCGACACCACAAGCTGCGTGAGGGTAAGATCAGATCACACGTGTGAAAACCCTTTGAGAATAAAACCCTTTTCTTTTTTTAACCTTTGAGAGGTTAAAAAAAAAAAGGGGACCCATTTTAGAAGTGGGCTTTTTTAAACTCTTTTTTTATATTATTATTCCCTCATGAAAGGGTTTCTTCTTGTAGCTGGGATTTTTCATCTCGTGTTAAAGAGAGAGAGAGGGAGAGAGTTTTAAAAATAGCTATTTTAATGAAAAGAACAGCTCCCCTAAAGAACTGGGCAGCCCTTTCTGCAGGCTTTGCTGCCGAAACTCACGGTCCAAATTGATTTTTTTTCCCCTCTTCTTTAAAGGTAAGTGATGAAATACTGTGGGTTTGAAAGGGCTGACATTTGGGGTAGCAATTAAACTCAGGCCCATCTAGCCAGGCGGCAGCTGGTGGCGGGCCGGCTCGTTATGGCGGAAAGGCAGGCAGAGGATTACTCCGTGGCCCCGCCGGCTCTTGGAAGAGCTCAGGCCTGCTGTCAGCAGCCAGGTAATTAGATTTAACAAGCTGGCCTGTCCCCCTCCTTCCCCCCACCCACTCGGGGCAAGGAGGCCAGACCCTGGGGACCCACCTCACACTCCCTTGCTGTGAGACCACAGTAAGTCAAGGGCCCTAATCATCACCCTGATGGACGTGGGCGATATTAAAGTTGAACTGCTAATGACCCCACCGAGGCAGCGAGAGTTAGGAATTCACAGCAAGCAGAGATGGCAGGACCTGCTTGCCATGTCCTTAGAATCATCCCAAGGGGGAGACACTTCCAGTGAGTTAGTGGGATGGAGTTGAAAGGTGTGTTGGGAGCTGAGGGACCCATGACTCCCATCCCTGCCCTGGCTGTGTTCCCAAGGAAATAATGCTAGCACCAGTCACATCTACCAAGCTCTTCTTAAGGAAACCCACTCCCCAAACTCCACTCTTATAGGAACTCTGTGATCTCCCCATGGAGCCCTGAAAGCCAGTCCAGGGTCCCAGGACTGGTATCTTCCTCTGGTTTTGCTCTTCAGGTGAAATGCAGCCCAGACTGGGGACCTCATATCTAGATAGAGAGGAATGCTTCAGCCCCGCCCCCAGACCCAAGAAGGGCACATGCCTGGCCGACCTCAGCATGTCTTTGTCATTAGCTGGAAGCTCCAACTTCATCCACTGGCTGATAAGACTCAAGTAAAGACAGAGCAATCCAGCTGCTACTGTTCCAAACACACTCCTTTACACAAGGGCCGCAGCGGCTTCCTGGGGCAGCAGTCCACCCAGGGCTTTATCTGGATGTTAGAAGAGTCTGGAAGACATGGATCTCTGCCCTGACTGCCCCAAATTTCCTTTGTAGCTCAGTGCCCAGGCCCCTGTCCAAACCTCAGTCTGCCCACCTATGAAAAAGGTATTTTTTGACTTCCCCCTAGTCTGAGATGCCAGTGTTTCTGCAAGTTGGCCTGCCCAGCTGACTGACCAGACTGACACCACCCCCCCCCACACACACACACACATACCACTAGATGGTGCTTCTTCAACCCTCCAATCATCCTGTTAGCCTCACAGGAAGTGCCCACCACACCTTCATTTCTGCCCATGGAAGTCCAGACCATACTAGAGGACTCCCCAATGGGTAGAGTTTCTCACAAGGATGTCCCCAATCAAACTCTATCCTTGCCCTAGACACCTGGTCCAGCCATCTTCCAGAAAGGCAATGATGGTGAAGAATACAGATGATCTATTGGTGGTGACAGTGGTATTGGCAGAGCACCTGTGCAGCCCGGATCTCCTGGATGCTCCCGCAAGGCAGCATGACATCATGTGCAATGAGAACTGTGACGCCCAAGGGGCACTGACCTACCCAAGAACATGCAATGAGTGACCATCAACTCTAAGTCCAGCATACCCTCCTCTCATTACCCAGGTGCTTCCAGCTGTTGTTAACTGGTTGGTGTAGGGGCCTTCCTAGATTGTGCTCTCCCATATATACATGCACATACACACACGACTCAGTCACATAGGTTGTGCCCCTGTGTATGCATATATGCTTCATGTACATACATTCACAATTACACTCAACCGTTCCCTCCCAAGAATTCATTAATTAGTGACTTTGACCCAAGTCTCTGAATATGTGAAGGCACTGGGAAAAACAGGGTGTCCATATTACAAAGGGAGGTGTTCACAAACCCACCAGTACCAGCACTTTCCCGGAGAATGTGTTACAGTGAACACTCCCAGATCCTGGCTAGCACAGGAGGGGGTGGAGGGCCATATGACAGTGAGGGAGAAACCTGAGCTCAGTTGGGGAGGGGCAGAAGGGGCCAACATGTACCTAACCCAATCAGGGGCTGAGCCCCTTTCAAATAGTCCCCTTAATGCTCTTTGCTGGAGGGGAAGAAAAAAGGGGTACAGATTCACCATTCTCAGAATCTGTTCTCGCCCTTATACTCTGTGCCTTGGGAAGCATACAGGGCCAGAGAGAAGGAAGACCCCACTTCAGAGGACTCTGGGAGATGGGGTGGGAGTAAGATGAAGAACAGCCTCTAAAATAATTAAAGGAATTAAAGAGGGCAGGTTTCAATTCTCCCCACAGCGTTGACTCAATGAATTAAGTGCTAACATCAGGCTCTTTCAAAGCAGGTCATTTCTCTTTTCCTGATTTCCTCCTAAGATCTAGTCAATGGTGTGGGAGTCTAATCACTGTCCTCTCAGCTCTGCTGTATCACCTGGGGTGGGGAGCAGGGTAGGGTACTAACACTTGGAAATCATTCACATTTTCACTTTTCCAACCAGGTCTTACTCAACCATGAGCAGTCGGAAAAGGCTGTACCACCATGTGGTACAGATGAGCTGGGAATATCCCCAGGGGTCCTGTAGCAGATGACTCACTGGTGGGAGCCTGGGGCTAGGGATGGATTCCTTGGGGCTGCCTGGAGTCTGCCAGAATCTGGAGGGTGAGTGAGGGGGAGGACTGGGGTGTGGGGGGCGCTGGGAAAGCAGGTCACATTCTCCATCACTCTACCAGCCCAACTCCTGAGATGGTTCCAGCTTGGAGAGCAGCATATGATTATTCCCCCAGGCCCTAAAAAAGTAAATAAAACTAATTCTCTTGTTACCTCGTCCACTCTAAGTAAAACTATAACAAATAAAACTTGAAGACTGCCCTAAAGTGATGAATAAGGGATAGGGAAAATGGAGGAGAGTCTTGAGTTGGGAAGCAGGAAGAGATGGAATGGGGATGAGACAGGATGGGAATATAATTATGTGTCAGGGTTGGGTGGGATGGGATGGGATGGGATGGGATGGGATTCAGCTAGTTGGAGGAGTCAATGACCGATGACAGAGAGGCCCCACTGTGGGGAATTAGGCTCACACCTCAGCATGCACCCTCACAATCCATGCTCCTGGCTGCAATCAGGCAGCCCCTTCCCCAATTGTTCAGCAGGTGCCAGAACCAGGAGAGTATAGCGGATGACTTAAGGGGGCTGGCACTGGTCCCAAGCAATCTGTTCCCAACTTCCTCCTGCATGGGTGGTGGCGGCACGTCCCCAGTCAGCCCCCGCGCCTCTCACCAGCCGTCAACGCGCCCTCACTCTCTCCTTGTGTGTGTTGTCGAATCTTCCCAATATAGCAGCCCGGAGTCTGTCAACAGTTCTGTTCTGTGCCTACTTCCCCTCCCCAAAGGATGCCAAGCCTGCTGTCCCATCCCCCTCGTTGGGGGCATCTCCCATCATGCTTTCAACCCTCACCCCTGCAAGTGGAAACAAACCAGCTCCCCAGGGGAAATGTACTTGGAGAAGCCACTCTCGTTCCATGATCTGGGTTACCTGGCAGAAGACAAGACTTGGGCCAAAACGTATTTAAGTGACATTAAAGAGGAACCCAGGAGATCTAGAGATTGAGTGTGGGAGAGATGGGGAGTGGAATTGAAGATGACATCAGACTTCTGACTTTAAAGGATTAAGGGAAGATTGTCCTCATCACTATGTTGGAGTCCCAGAAAAGGAACAACTTAGGGTTGGAGAAAAAAGAAAACAGCCTGAGCTCTCAGGAGGCTGAGATGGTTGTAGACTACTAATGGGGATGACTCATGAGCACGTGTAGATCTGAAGCTGAGGAGAAGGTCTAGGCACATGGAAGGTGTCAGAAAGTAAAATCTGATCACCCACAGGAAAAATCAACACACACCCATTTGTGGCAATGGGCATCAGGGTGTTATCAAGCCAGCAATCTTCTTGAATCCAGTTTGGACCAGCTGGAACAAGTCAGATCTGTATGGAACTATAGATTGGAACTGGGTTGGGACTGGGTAGAATCAGTTGGAGTTGTTTGAAACAGGGTGGAGTTGGTTGGATCCATATCAAATCAATTGGATCTTTTTCATGCCAATTGGAGCTGGTTTTATCTGGCTGGAACTGGTAGGAGAGGGTAGGGGCCAGTTCAAACTAGTTGGAAACAGGTGGATGCACTTGGAACTGATTGGAACCAATTAAAACCACTTTGAGTTTGTTTGGGCCAGTCAGGTCTATTTGGAGACAGATTGGACAAGTTAGAGCTACTTAGAGATACCTGGACATGTTTGGAACTGGTTCAAGTTGGTTAGATTAGTTAGACCAAGAGGAACTTATTGGATTCAGTTTGAGCCAGTTGGAGACACTGGATTCAGTTCAGGCGGATTGGAGCAATAGGAATCTGGCTGGAATCAGTTGGATCCAGTTTGAACCAGTTAAATTCAGTAAGAGCCAATTCGATCTGGTTTGAATCAGTTGCACATAGTTGGAACCATCAGAGTTAGATTGAACTCACTGGGGGTTCTTGGAACCATGTGGATCTGGTTGGAATCAGTTCCAGCTGACTGGATCTGATTGAAGTCAACTGGAGATGGTTGGATCTGGTTTGAGCCAGTTGAAGACAGTTGAAGCTGTTTCTATCTGATTGAACCAGTTGAAAATGGTTGGGGCCAATTGGATCCAGTTGCAATCAGCTGGAGCTGTTTTGAACCTGTTAGAACAGTTCGAACTGGTTGAAGTAGATTCCATGTAGTTGGAGCCAGTTAAAGCCACTTGAATCTGGTCAAGCCATTTGTACCCAGTTCAAACTATATGGGTGTGTATGTGTGTGTGTATGTGTGTGTGTATGTATGTGTGTGTATATATATATATAATATATATACATACATGCATATATACAAGCTATATATACATATATGCAAACTGTATATATAAACATGGATATGCACATATATACAAACTATATACATACATATGTATGTATCCTGTTGGAACCAACTGGGACCAGTGAATCTGTTTCAAACTAGTTGAGGCCATTGGATCTGGTTGTAGCTAGTTGGAGCCAATTCACACACTCAGTGGAACTGCAAGATTGGCCCAGTGTTGCTCTATGGATGAGCCTCATCCCCAGGTATTGTAACTATTCCCATCAGTTGCCTTCTCTTTTTTGGTTCCAGATATCCCTGGGCAACAAAGTGACCTAGCCTGGGCATCAAGAGCCCTGGCTTCTAGTCCTAACTTTATCAACTAACTTTAGAAATCTAAACAAGTCACTTTCTCTGAGCCTCAGTCTCCTCAACTATAAAATGGAACCAAAATTGTTAGGATCAAACAAGGCAGATTGTGCAATGTACTTTACAAATATGGAATTTGAGTGAACACTGCCCAGGTCTGGCCAGGTCTCCTCAATCCTGTGTCCCCCTACCCCATTTCACCCTGGGTCCATGGCAGATATATATAGCATGCTGTTGCCTCCCCTTCACAAGGTAATTCCAGGATACTACAATGGGCCTGAAAACCTCCACAGACCCCCAGCATCCATGCTTTACCAGATGACCTCACAGGCCAGAAGACACCATTAATAATGTCCAAATGGTGACATTTATTGCAGTACCAGTCAGGTCCTGCTTAGTTTCCAGCCTAGTGGAAATGTCAGGCACAGAGTCAATCATTCTGATGACGCATCAGGAGCAGAACATTTGTAATATCTGCTGATCTTAACCGAGACCCCTCTTATCCTCTCCTCTCCTGCCCTGCAGCTCAGATCATCTTCTTCCCCCATCAACATGTAGTATGTGCAGATGTTTTCTTAAGGGAGAACTCCTAGGCAAGTTTCCCAGAAGCCTGGTATCATGGAACGTGAAGATAGAGCACCAAAGAGGGAGTCTAGGAGCTCGAGAGAGAAGCCAAGGAAACAAGAGCTAAGGAAGAGTGAGAGGCAAGTGGAGTTTAAGCTCAGAGAGGTGAGTTGACCCAAGCAACTTGGGGGTGTATAAGAGCAACTCCAAGATGCAGGATCAGACACCAAAAGGTAGTCTCTCCAGAGTCATAATGCCCTGTTGCAGAGGAAGGAAAGAACACTTCATGTTAACTATGATATTGTGCTTTGTTTCATAACACCTGACAAGGTTATTTGCTGTTGTCTTGATTTTTTCTTCCAAGGTGATAGAAAGTCTGAGGGATGTAGTGACTTGACTGAGGCAACTTCTCTAAACAGTAGGGTCTAGACTCAAACCCAAAATCAAGAGCTTTCTGCAGGAGGAGACCCCCCTCCTACATGAACAGGGGGCTCTGTGATCTAGTCATGCAAAGGTATCGGTGAATGCAACCAAGTTTCAAGATTTTTATAACTTCTGGCAATCAAAACCCACCAGAATGCCAGAGACCACTTCCAGCTGCTCAGGATGGTGTCACTGAAGAAGCAAAAGATAAGTGTGGGGCAGGGGGGGTGGGGGGTTTGGAGATTTCCCCTCAGATCTTGGCAAGGGAGGCTGAACAACCTCTCTCACTACTGTTTTTAAGACTGGAAACATTTCCATTCCAACCTTCATTCATGCCATTACTTGATGAATAAACACTAAAGTCCTGTGTCCATTGATGGGACGTGGTCATGAACCAGACATGGTCTTGATCTTGACCCTGAGGAGTTAAAGACACACCAACAACTCCTTACAGCAGATGATGGTCATGTCCTGGTAGAAGGAAATAGGGGCTCTGGAGACACAGCTCAAGTGTCGGGGAGAGTTTCACAGAAGAGGTAATACATGGCCTTGACCTTGAAAGATGATTCAGTCAGCAGACTACAGATTGCCTACATCTCAGCAAAAGGAATGGTGGCATGAGAAAGGCATGATGATTGGAAGATTACTCTGATGGGTGACTGAAAAAAGAGCAAACATGGGAAGCATTGTGCAGACCCAGGTCTATTAAGTATCTAAAACACAAAATTAAGGAACGTGGACTTCACACAGTAGGCCAGCATTTCCCAAGACCTTCCTACAAAACATTATCCACAGCTTGTTCTGTGAAGTCAATAAATCCATAAATCTTGGGCTCAAACATCCATGGGACCTGCTTTGGAGTAGACCCTTCCTCTTAGAGAGTCACTGTGTCCATTCATATTTAAAAGCTCAAGAAAGACCTCAGAAAACAGGAAAAGAAAGAAAGGAAACTTACCTTCCAATTTTCTAAACTTAGGTTCCACGCTGCCTTTTGTTCAAGTAATGCATACCAGCACACCCACATCTAATCCTCCTCAATCTCGCAGTGGGAAAAACTGAGCCAGAGATCAGGAATGTTTGCATTTTAAGCAAGAGAATGATTTACCTGGAGGCAGGAGGGTGGAGAGGTGGCTATTAAGGGGTCCCATTAGCCCTGGAACCATAAAACAGGGTTTAAGTTTATAATTCCCTTTCCCTGGGACTAAAAATATCTTCACTGATTTCTTCAGCAAATACCTAATGAGGACCTTCTCTGCCAGCTGTGCAGGTGTTGGTAGTACAGTGGGGGGAATCAGACATGGTCCCTGCCTCCTGGTACCCACTTGCTCACAGACACCATTCACATGACCTCATGAATGGAGATTTGAAGGAAAAGAAGGAAATTCCTAAGAAGGGAACCTGGAATCAAGGAGGATTTTCCTTAGAAGGCCATATATGCATCAATAGCTAGAGAACAGATAGGAATTAACCAGGCAAAGAAGAGAACTGGGGGAATGGCATTCTGAGCAGAGGGATCAGCCAGTGTAAAGACCCTGTGGCCCGTAGGAAAATACTGCAACAATACAATAGGAAGAGCAAGAGAGTGGTTACTTCCAACTGATTTAGTGACTCTCGGTCACAATCTATTTATGCCTATATGTCTCCAGTCACATATTAGAATAAAATGCCTCCAGAGTCTGAGATTTAGATGCTCTGAAAAGAATGAGCTCCAGAAAATTGAGAGGAAGCAAGCATCCCATAATAGAGATTCGTACCTAATAAGGGGGAAAGGAGGGCTGCCTAGGGTCTGGCCAGGGTGGTAGGAGGTGTGGGGTTAGCCTGGCTAGCTGTTCTGCTGCTGAAAAGCCAGTTCCCTGAGGCCGAGCTCTCCAGCCCTGGAAGCACCCAGATTAGCACAAGGAACCTCCTTGCTTGGATGGAACCTTCTCTGCTGTCTCTGGAGCAGTAAGTGTGAGCCAAGCACTGCATTTCCTCCATCCTCAGGTGGCCAGCCTGGGGGTGCCCCCCACTGTACAAAATACAGTTGTTACTAAGCACAGCACAAAATACAGCTGTTACCAAGCACAGCTCCTTGAACTCTCAGGCCTGGACCCATGAGATTCTCCCAGAGGTTGCAGTGGGATTGAGCTTCTTGAGGAATCCAGCTCAAGACATCCAAAATGATGGTGCATCCCTAGGACTTAAGGGGAGCTATGTCAGGAGGGTTTTGTGAGGCCAGGGAGTCAGCAGCTCAGCAAGAACTCATGAACTTGACAATGAAATAGAACCATGAAATGTTCCTGGAAGGGCCGAGCTTTAAGAGCATCAGCTCAGTTCCAAGCTGTGTAGCGAGCTGCGTAAGCACCGCTATGACCCTCATACCATTGTCCTCAAACCTGAGCAAGACTCATGGAGCAGAACTGCATTCAAGGGAGCCAAGGGCAGGTACCCCCCCAGCATCCTGGTGAGGCAGCAGTGATCCCCCTGGAGGAAACAGGACACGCAGTAAGGGCGCGCTGGGCTCAGAGGAGAGCACAGTGTTCCAAGCTCAGAGTGGGTCAGAGCAAAGGCTGCTTGGGTTGGAATCCCCAGCTCAGCTGCTTGCCAGCTGTGTGAGCTGGAGCAAGCTACCTAAACTCTAGTGCCTCAGTTTCCCCCTCTGCAAAAAGGTGATCGTTACCCCTACCTCACGTGTTCTCAGAGTATCGAATGGACTGGTGTGTAGAGAACCTGAGAGTGAAAAGCACTGTGAAAACATCAGCAGTTCTTAGACTGGTCGTCAGGGTGGATATCAGTCCTTCTGGGAATGAGAGAGCCGAGCAAGGAACCCCAGGCAGACATAGGATTGAGAGAGGAATGGAAAGGCCCTCCCAAGACAAGAGAGCTCTCAGCCCTGATAGGACAGGTGTCCTCAAGTCCTACCCTCCCAGACACATCCCTAGAAGGAGGACTAGCCAAGACTGAGCCTGTGCAGACAAACTGAGTGACAGAAAGTGGCCTGGCTGAGAGCACAGCCTTTGGAATCTGACAGGGTGGCTCTGGGCAAGTTGAGTCACTGCTACCACCCATGAGAAGAAAACAGCCCATTCCTTCCCCCTGGGGCCCTCTGCTCCCTTGCAGCCTCCTCCTACAAACACTCCTTTCCAGACCTCAACGTGGCTTCCTCTTCACACTGCAGCCCAGCCAGGCTGGCCTGGCCCCTCTCCTCCATTCAGTTTACACGATGGGAACCACATCCATGCCCCAGCTCTCCATTACCCTCTTAGCAGTAGGTATCAGCCCAGCAGCTCTTCCTGCACAGACTCACCCCTACACAGACCCCTCTCCCCCACACATACGCCCTTCTGGAACTCCAGATTCTGTCTCCAAGTGCAACCCCCCCCATGTAATCACCAAAATGCCCCAAACTCAATACTTCAACACCACCACTTCTGTGCACCCACCTGCCTCCATCCTCCATCTGCAGCCGGCGATCTTCCTGAACACAGACACAACCAGCCATCCTCTGCTTACATGTAAACCCTTCAGGGATTCAGGGACTCATCATTTTCTTCAGTCATGTGCTTAGATCATGTGACGCCTCATCATCCAGGCCTGGTCTACTTCCCTGCTGCATCTCTTGCCCACCCCCGCAGGTACATCTGGAGCCAAGATTTCAGGGTCACTGTCCCCAGGTTCTGCTTCCCAGGCACCCTCCCAGGTTGGGTTGGGACTGTCATCCCTGGTTCTTCCACAGCCAGAAGGGAGGACGAGCAAGCAAATGAGGTGCCCGTCCTTCTAGACGGGAGGCCTTGCTAGACGGCAGGGCTGGGCAAAGGGCCACAGCAGGGTGCGGTGTTCCAAGGAAGGCAGCTGGCATGGGAAGGACTGGTGCTGTCGGTGAGAACGCTGTCTCCCTCTGTGACCTTTACCAAAGACAGTTCCTCGGAATGTCAGGCTCATTAGACTCAGGACCGAGGGTGAAGGAATCACTTTTTAAACTGAATTAAAGACAGGACAGACAGACAGATGTCATTTCAGTTGATGGTGACAAGTCAGGCTGGAGGATGAAGTGGCCCACCCCCTCAGTGGAGGGTGTCCTCCTCAGACTTGGGGGATCTCCCAGCAAAAGCCATATTGCTCCTTCAGCATTGGTTTCCAACACCTCCATGTTGTTCTTCCAGAGCCACAGGTCAACAGTGCCTGGAATGAACCCTCCATCGCTGGGGTCTTCCAACTGACTCACTAAGGCCCAGGGCCTGGGGGAGTCCTGGCCTTGGAGCATGCTGTCTCCCCAAACCCCCCATCCTCCCTGTGTGCACACCCAGCTTCCATTGCCTGACTCAGACTCGTTCCACATCCTGCTCTGGGGAATGGAGGTCAAGCAGGCATTCGCCCTTCCCTCCATGGCTCTAGGCACCATGAGGAAGATATGCGGGTGCCCAGATGTGCCCATGAGTGGCCCAGGCTGTGACAGAGGCGGGCTCAAAGTCCAGCAGGCCCCAACAATGCCTCCAGGTGGAGAATCCTAGAGGGTCCCATGAGAAGATAACATCTGAGCTGGGCTCTGAGGTGCAGAAAGGAGCTTGTTTCCTTGTTTGCACTTTCCGGAAGGTTTCCAACAACAGGATGGGCTGCTCTGTGAGCATGAGCTGCTGACCCTGAGTGCAAGGCGGCGCTGAGGCCTGGGCCCTCGGGTCTTCTGCAGCACTGTGTAGGATGCCAGGATGCAAGACCCATGGGCCTCCTTTCTGCCTACTGCTGCCAGTTCTCCTCCCAAGCCCCTCTGTGGTACTGAGCACAGCAATGCAGGCTGGGTACCTGCTGCCCCCATTGGCAGGCGCTCCAGTCTACTGTCACAGCTCACAGGAACTGGGCTCCTGTGCCATCAGCTATGGCTCCATGAGTTAATGCCCAGGTGAGTGCTGAGCTAGAGCAGGCAGGGACACTACGCAGAACAGCAAAGCACACATGCATGCACGCATACACATCCACACAACACACACACGTGCACGCACGCACACACACAATTCTCCCCATCTCCCACTTCATGCACACCCCAGCTGACTTCTCAGGCTGACGTGATCCAACTGCACTGCTCTTCCTAGCCCCCAGGTTGTCTCCCCTCATTCACCGCCATTGGCCCTTCCTGCACAGCCCCCAGCTCCTGGCTCTACACCCTCCGCCGCACCTCAGCTGCCAGCTCTGTCTTCACAGCTCCCCAAGGAGCAGCTGCAGCACATTATGCCGGCCAGGATGGGAGAGGCAGAGACAGAGAGACACCGTGCAAGAAAGGGAGAGGCGACGGCAGAGATGAGGAAGCTGTGTGAGCACACAGAGCCAGGCCAGGAAAGAAGGGCAAGGGTGCATCAGAGAGCACCAGGATGGGAAGTAGGAGCAAGTAAGACAGGTGAGGGGTAGGCGGAGAGGTGAGAGGAGAGGACGAGCCTTATCAGAAAGGATAAGCTGAGAAAGAAGAAAAACCCAGCCAGAGGAGGGCTGGGTTCTCACGGGGCTTCTGGACCACGGGGTGGGGGCAGGCAGGAATTAGTCCTTAAAGTTTCGTACATGAGCAGCACAAATACACCTGTGCACACACATGCCCACAGACACAAACACACAGCAGAAAAACATGTACATTTGCACAGAGACCCATGCACACATACAAAGACATGGATAGACATAGAAAAACATGCATATACACTTAGATATATACATAGACACACCTATACACACAGACACATATCATACAGAAGGATACATACTGAAAGAACATTTACACAAGAAAATAAACATACACACAAAAAGGCATGCATAAGCATATACACACAGAGGAATATATGCATGTATACACAGACTTATCATCACATGGCATTCATGTAACATCACACCATTCTCATGGTATTCGTATTACCATTGTGTGATAGTCACATGCTTTTTCACATGATAGCTCCTGACACTCACATTGCCTTCATATGACCATTGCAACACATCCACATAAGCATACATAACACTTGTATGTTCTTGTGACACATGCATGACAATCCCATGTTCATTGTATGAGCATTGCCTTTCAATGACATGATGCAATGTTCACAAGGCCATTATATGACATGAACATAACCATTACATGATGTTCACATGACCATCACATCAGTCTCATGACCATTTCATGACACAATATGGACCTGTATGACCTTTTCATGACTTTCCTTTGATCTTCTCATGACCACCACATGAGCATCACATGGCCATCATATTTCCAGCATATGATAATCATGATGGCCACATGGTATTTTCATGACATTTACATGAATGTCACATGACATTGCTATGACCATCATGTAACATTTTCATGGTATCCATATAGCATTCTAATGACATCTAATGATATCTCATGGCCATCACATGACATTCACATGATATAACCAATACATGACATTTCTATGCTACCACATGACATTAGCATGACTATCACACGATACTATCAAAATAATCCCAAACATTTCCCTGCTGTTCACATGACCTTCCCATGAACATCACATGGCTGTCTTGTAACATTCTTATGACATTCACATGACACGCATATGACATTGGCAGAGGCTATATATATATAGCTTAGAATAGTTCCTGATCTATAGAGTGCTTGGTAAGTGGTAGCTCCTGGTGTGATTCAGGGACAAGCCCCTCCACTTAACAGAGGGAGAAACAGTTGGGGGGATTTAGAAAGACAGAGGATGAATAACAGAACCGTATGAGCTGGCACCACACGGTGACCACACCATGTGACATCCTACTCCACCATGGCCATCACTGCTGAAATGCTGGGTAAGATTGCATTTGTTTCGAAACCAGCAAAATAACAGTGGGATTCTTTAGTCAAGTGGACTCAAGGTCAAGTGATGGAGAGCAGAGACCTCAGGACCCCTGGAATGCATAGCAATCCTGGAGGAGGGACCAAATTGCTCCAAGACACAGGAATTGAGAAGTTCTCCCGATTTTTAACTCAGCACATCAACAGGGAGGCTGCCAGCTGACATCTGGATGGAACAAGCTCAAGGTTTGTACCGCACTGCAGGGTTGGTGGCAATGTCAGCTGACCCCCACAGAGCAGTCACCGTGTGCCTGAAGGGTGCTGGGCAAAGCATTTACACACATTAACTTATTTTATCCTCAAAGCAACCCCATGGCATTGACACTATTATTAGTCCTGTTTTACAAGTTGAAAAGCCTGTGAACAGAGAGACTAAGTGACCTGCCTCAAATTACACAGCTAATCAGTGGGGCAGCTAGCAGGTAACCCCAGAGTCTGACGACAGAGTCCACATTTCACACGTCCTTCCTATGACATAAAGGGTGGGTGAGGAGGAATGCAAATGAGGCCCACAGAGTTCTCCAGAACAGACTGCCTGCAGGCCTGACCTCTGGTCCGCAGCAGTCACAGCCCAAAGTGAGCTACCCTCATGTGCCTGACCCCAAACTCAGCAGCTCTCAGAAGCCCAAACAAGATCAGGGTCCTGCACCACTTCCTATCAGGCATGGACCCCGGTCTCTGTGAAATGCCAAGTGTCAGGGTTAGGGCAACAATGCAAACCCAGCCAGACCTGCCACACGTCAGCAGCACAGAACCTACCAGACATCACCCCCCAGCCCGGGCCATGTTTCCCCTTGAACTCTTGGCTGACCAAGCCTGCCCCCACCCGCTGCCTGCATCCCTCCCCTGGCTCCACCCCACTGCTCAGATAACGCCATCATCTGAACCCCTGTGCAGGGACGCTGCTCACTTGTTAGAGACAGGGCATCTTCCACCTGTGTCCTGCAGGAATATCCTGGGGCTCCAAGAATCTCAGGCCAGGCAGGGCAGCACCTACCCGCTATAAATGGGCATAAAACACAGTGCTTCCAGGGAAGATGCAGGCTACTCATCCTGTCAGGGAGGATGCAAGCTACCCCACCCCAGATATGGGAAGAAACATGACTCTGGAAGGATGCCAGGTCAAATTTTGAATTTACCTTCATTGCCAGGAGATTCTGGGCAAGTTGGCTCAGTCTTTTAAGCCAGTTTCTTTATCCATAAAACAGAGATAATGTAGGACAGATGTCACCAGAACTTGATCTCAATCATTTCCCCATCCCTTAGCGGGCACAGGAAAGATGTCTGTGAAGTGAATGAATGAATGCAGCTAACCCCCCACCCCGCATCCATTCTACTCCATTCAGGGGAGAGGACAGTGGCACCCAACTGCTTTGTACAAGTCATGGTGACCTCACTGCCCTTTATGAGATTGGTGAAAGGATGGGCACGTGACCCGGTCCCAATCAGCAAGATGCAAGGAGAGTCAGTTAAGGGGTCCTGGGAGGGACCCCATCTCTGGGGAAAGGAATGAGGGAGCCTCACACTCTCCAGGCTGCTTTGGGAGAACAAGGGGTGTGGAGATGGCAAGCGGCAAATACAAATGGAAGAGTCACCATTCATGATCTGCAGATGGCAGGAGAGAAAGAGAAGAACATGGATGCCCAGTGAGAGCCCCGGCTGCCAAGTCAACCCTGGGACCATGTTAATTAGCAATGAATGTCCATCAAGTTCAAATCAGTTCCAGTTTGATAACAGACGCTTGCAAACATGCTTACTGATACAGTGACTAGTGAATGAATGAATGAATGAGTCTCACAGCCTGAAATTGTTGTGCAAATGTTTGTCATTATCAGCAATATTAATACTGTAACACCTCATTTATTCAGCATTACCAGCAATGGGCCTTTGCTCAGAAGAAAATTTTCAAGATAATTGAAGTTTACCCCCTTCGGCACCAAAATATTATTTTGATTTTAACTGTTTTTGGTCTTAAAAAATCATCTGAAATGTATCACATTTACATCTGTCTTCTCTCTCTCTTTTCACCCGCCTAGCACACATACTCTCACACACTCAAGGATGCTGAGAAAAATTAATTAAACTTGGCCTGGGTTCTGTGCTTACCAGTGAACACACGTTGCTGGCAGAGGTGGGTGATGAGGGCCTGGCTCTGACTTCCAGAGTCACTGCCCCGCCCAGTCACTTCCCATCAAGCTTCCAGCTATCACAGAGTGGCCACCTCTTTCAGCCCCCCATCCTGACACCCAGCTTGGATAGATTTCTCAGTGCTGAGCTGTGAAGCCAGACCATCTGTTTGCTGGGCTTGTGCACAAAATGGATTCTTGCAAAGACCCTTGAACGAGGCTCTGCTCCCGGGGGCTAGACCCCAGGTGAGAGAGGCCAGGTCCCACCCAAAAGAAAAGATCATTCATCTATTTGACAAATACCTACCGGGCACTTACTAATTGAGGCAGCAGAGCTAGGAATATTAGCTTCGAAACCAAAGTGAGTCCAACTCTGGTTGTGTGAACCAGCGGGTTAATGCAAAGCAACTGGCTCACCTCCACCAGCCTCAGTAACCCTCACCTGCAAAATGAAACGACAGGACCTTCCACAAAGAATAAGCTATGATTTAAATCTCTAAGTCTATAATCGATAAACGAGAGAAGGTGCCTAGCAGAGTGCCTTTTACATAGTAAATTCTCAGCAAACGTGACTGTTGTCATCATGGACCCAGCCTTGCCCACATCTGAAAACAGTGGTTAATAAGAATAGCGTGGCCTCTGCCCCCGGAGAATAACAGCTAGTCAGACAGGCCAGATATCTTCCTAACACCCAAGATGGGGCACACAGGAGCAGCCTGGTGGGAGGGGTTGAGGGAGGGGGGGATCAGAACCTAAGGGGGCCTAAAATCCTCACTGGAGAAGCATCCAAGAGGCTCAAGCTGAAGTCAAAACTTAATGAGTGTCTTAGTTTCCGGATTACAAATTACCATAAACTGGGGAGTTAACTGCAGCAGAAATTGCTACTCTTACACTTCCAGAGACCAGACGTTCAAAATCAAGGTGGCAGCGGCTGTACTCCTCCAGAAGGCTCTAGAGCCAGCCCTCGCTTTCTCCGGCTGCTGGTGACCATGGGCATTGCCTCTAGCTCTTGCCTCTGCTTCCCACCTGCTCAGCCTTCTCTGCTCCTCTGGATATGTACATGTGCTTTCTCTTCTGTCTCTTGTCAGTCGACCTGTCCTTGGGTTTAAGGTCTGTCCAGGGAGCCCAGGAAGAGCTCGCCTCACGATCCTCACCTCAGTTACATCTGCAAAGACTCCTTTCCAAGGAAGATCACACTGACAAGTTGGGGGCA
The DNA here is from genome assembly GCA_004024945.1 of Uropsilus gracilis. Classification (NCBI taxonomy): domain Eukaryota; kingdom Metazoa; phylum Chordata; class Mammalia; order Eulipotyphla; family Talpidae; genus Uropsilus; species Uropsilus gracilis. The sequence goes on from PVHY01015391.1 coordinate 22,847, forward strand.
TAGGCATGGACATGTCTATTATTTAGACATGTATTTAACCCACTTCGTGGGAGCAAAGGGGAACAAGATATAACCTCAAATGCTAGGACCCACCACACAGAACGTGATGCCCGAGGATTCCATAGGGAGGAGCTTCCCGGGCAGAGTCAGTCGGAGTCTGAGGGTCAAGGGCTCGCAGCAGGCCCTGAGTGCTGCGGCCAGAACCAGGAGGAAAGCCTGTCCGGACTGGTCGTGGGAGGTGGAGCCAGGCGTGCTGCAATATGGGAGGCACGCGGGATTTCTCTGGACAGGCGGTTACCCGTCTGAGGAGAGCGGGCTGACTGGAGACACCTCCTTTCCTGCCGTGGAGCAGGACCCGGTCTCTGTTCTCCTGTTTGCTGGCTCATGCCATGGATGCCCGGCAGCCACAAGCGCCCTCCTCAGCATGCAGCAGGCAGCCGCCACAAGGCGCCCCCATCCTAGCCGTCCTAGCCATCCTAACCCGCTCGGTCCACCTGCCCCACGCAGCTCTCTCTGCGTGGACACGGCTGCGCTCAGCAAGCTTCCTTACAGAGGGCGCCTGTCTGGCTGTTACGGACACCTTGCGCACACTGTAAAACACAATTTATTCAGATTACAAATAAGATAAAGATGAATTAAAGTTATTTGATTTTATGCATTTATTAATTGCCCAAAGTCTCACAAAAGACTTTAAAGAGAGCCCTGTGGTTGAAAATGTTTCCTTTTTTAAAAAATAAGGTTTTCTGATACAGTGGCTCAAAGGTTCTTAATTCAGAGTATTATGATACTTGATTTTAATTGCTGTTATGGCTGGAGCAAGAGGAAAAAAAAAAAAGATATCATGCGAAGATACATTGATCCAAATGGGAAAGCGGTGGTGCTGGCTGTGCTTACTAAATCCTAGTAGTTATTTTTCATTCCCATCCGCCAATTATGCAAAGTTTTTTGTTGAAATTCAGCAAGCAAATTTCCATCTTGCCTGATGTCAATCAGGGGTTCTTGCAAGCTAATCAAAAGGTGTTACATTTTTATATTTTTAGCAAATAGGTTCTGAGACACTTTGTTTGAAAAAATATTTTTAAACAGGTTTAAAAATTCTGTTTCCAAGTTTTTAAAGTTTACACACATAGGAACTACTACAGGTGACATATGCTCATGATTTTCTATCACAAAAATCACCAAACAATGGAAACATCTCCAAATGTTTGTTTTTAAAATGCTCGCTCTGTAACACTAGTTTCTCTCAGAAAGCAATTTATCTTTCAGTCCTTGTTTGTATGGCAAATATCCCCTGGAGGGATAGGTAAGAGAAAGCTTGTGTGTATGTGTGTGCGTGTGTGTTCAAAATATCTATTGCCTAAATATAACATGGTATCCTAAATTACAGTCTAGAACAGAACAAAAGGACAGTAGTAGAAAAGTAGGTGTAGTAGTAGTAGTAGAAAAGTAGTAGAAAAGTAGTAGTAGTAGTAGTAGTAGTAGTAGTAGTAGTAGTAGTAGTAGTAAAAAATAATAGTAGAAAAATAGGACTCTATTCAAGAGTCAGGAGTTTTGTTCAAAGTAATGTACCAATGCTCAGCTCTTGGTTTTGACAAGTGTACCTTGGTTGTGGAAGATAGAAACCAGCACACAGGAACACCGTTGCTTGCTTTGCAACTCTTCCCTGGAGCTCAAACTATTTCAAAATTAAAATTTTAATTTTTAAATACATGTTATATTACATTTACTAGCCACCTGGCTCTATCAAACTGGTGAGCAAGTCTAAACTGCTTCTCTTTTTAAGAAAAATGTGTAACTCATCTTTAAGTTTCCCATCTCATTCGAGTATTTTGTCACAAAATAAACATCACACCTCTGTATCTTGTTACAAAATAATCAAACTTCTCTATCTTCATTGCAAAGTACTGTAGGGATTCTATTATATATTAAATGTCTTATTTTTATAATACAAAACCACACTAATAGCATCCTACATTATTTTATGCACTTCTAGTCTCATCTTCTTTGCTTCAACAGCTAGTCTTTGAGTGAATTACTTGTTTGGAGTAATCTCTATAACTTTAACCTAGAATCCCTCTTGTATTGCAGTTAAAGCATTCACTCTACCAGTGGTTATATTTATACTGTTTTCTATAAAGCATTGCTTTTATTAAATAAGTCATTGGTTATTGGAACTCTATCTTCTCCGGTACAACTCATAAAAAAGTAATTCTTTGTGTATTTCATTATTGAAGCCCAAATCTAGCACATATCATCAACTGAGACAAGTTAGAGACAGCCATACTTTCATCCAATTGTGGAGCAAACTTCCCATACTGCATCAGTGCCTCGAGACCTTGTTACTTCCCATCCTCAACAGGACTCTCTTTGCCTCTGACAAGCGTATTTGCTGACAAGGAAGTGCCTGTTAGTCTGTCTATGGATTGATGCTGGATCATTTCATCCATTTTGCCTGAGGAAAGAAGAACATGAATTTTATTGATGGCAGGGGACCTTTTAACTTTCACTATTAAGTAAGAAAATCTCAAAAGAGGCATCTAAACATTTGTCACCAAGTATCTGAACTTATGTAAAGAAACAGAGGAAGCATTACTTAACATTAGATGTCACTGAAGAAAAAAAAAATTATATCACTTTGCCTTTATACTCCAGGTCTGATTTTAACTCTGTTCTTGTACAGTAGTTCTCCCTGTCTCCTCCCTCCCCTCAACCACCCTTATCCACTATTTTCCCTGACTTCCATTACCCATGGTCAACCATCCACGGCCCACAATATGAGGAACAATAGATATTTTGAGAGAAAAAGAAGGAACAGGGATGAGGGGAAGACCACATTCACATAACTTTCATTGAAGATACTGTTATAATTGTTCCATTTTACTATTCATTATTGTTATTCAGCTCTTACTATGTCTAATTTATACATTTATCACAGGTGCATATGTTTAGGGATAAAAATATGTATAGTGAGTGTTCAGTACTTAGGGGAACTTCAGATGTCCATTGGGAAGTCTAGGAACAAACACCTCAGAGGAAGCGGAGGGAACTGCTGTGTCAGGAAGGAGAGCTGGGTTATTCCATGACAACGAACTCTCCCAATAACCATGACTTGAATCAGCATGGGTTCAGTGCAAGCCTGCATGGCCTCCCTCTGGAGCCCAGCCTGACAGGACAGCTTCTTTCCAGAACACTACAGAAGCAGGAGGAAAAGAGTGGAACGAATCAAACACTTAGAGCTTCACTTGACAGTGACACCTGTCCAGAGAACACATATATGCTCACTCACACTCCTGTGGCCACAACCACTTTCATAACCACACCCAACTCCCAGCAGTAGGTGACTCCTTATACCTGCCTGGATACCAGGTGCCTGGTACCAGGGCTGCCTGCTAACTGCAGACACTCCACACTCCTACGAATATACCAAGGTTTATCACTAATGTCCATGTATATAAACTCATATAGCAAAGTCTTCCTAAACTTTTCCTCTTTCTTTGTTCTAATGTCTCACCAGATCTGATTAAATCATCATTATAAACCCAAAACTTTCTGTTTGGAAAGTACCAGCTTTTTCATTTTCTGAGCCATTTGATTGTGCTGGTATGTGTTAGTATTATCTTCAACCCATGGTATCTTTGCAGGAAATTTTAAAGCCACATGCCCATTTTGTGAAGGTGACTTAGTTAAAATTGAATTAGCTTACAAAAGAACACTTGTAAAATGTTCTGAGTAGTGCTGCTTATTATATCTAAAACTTGGAAGCACCAGAAATGGGCATTAACAAGAGAATGGAGATATGCATGCATTGGGCTGCGGACAGCAGAATGAGCAAGCTACAGTAACAATGTGACTGAGGGAGCCTTACAAATGTGATAGGAATGAAAGAAGTAAAGTGAGTACATTGCTTCACCTATGCCAAGTTCAAATACATGCAAAACAAGTGCACAGTGCTAAAACTCAGGACAGGGTCTCCAGGGAGAGGCAGTGACAAGGAGGAGGCAGAAAGATGGTCTCTGAAATGCTTGCAACTTCATGTATCTTAACCTAGGTGCTGGCTTTATGAATGTGCCCACTTTGTGAAAAATCCACAGACTTGTGTCCTTCTAGGTGATATAATTTTTCTGTGTGCAAATTACACATTGATTAAAAGTTTTCCTAAAGGTAGACTATATAATCCATAGGTCCTTTGGCCAGCTATAGATAAAATGAATATATTCAACCAAAACAACTGTTAAGGACAAACCACCATTCCCCCCTATTGCTTTGGAAGTATGTCCCGCCCCAGCACACCTTGACCTCTACATGCCCCATGATGGCCCAGCATTTGACCAGAAAACAGTGTCAACCCATACATTAGTAGAGACAGATTTGGCTCTTATTATTAAATAGATACCTTCATGTAAATTGCAGTTTTAATAGTTTCTTCCCATTTCTAAAGGGCCATCTTGAGAACCCTACTTTGGAGATACCTGTTGCTGAGCCAGGTGATGAGAGGCATGCAATGCTGGAAACGAGATCTCCCCTGCCCAGTCAACATGCAATAAGCTGGCACCCAACCTCGCCACCACTCACCCACACACACCACCCCCACCATCAAGAAGCATTTCAGAGACCAAGGCACAGAAGCCCTGATGTGTTTAAGCATGTGGGATGCAGAGGTTTTAATTATACAAAGTTAGGGAAATACTATTAAGAAAAATACACACAATGGTAAACTTGCTAGACCATCTGATTGTGAAATAAACACTATGGTGAAATCAATAGTCTGCACACTGGAGTACACATGCGCACACACACATACATATACAGAATCTATCCATTTTAAAGGACTAGGAGTAATAGGACGTTCTCGTTACTCTAATACCAAACCAAGTGGGGAGATGAGAGGAGACAGTATTTTAGATGATTCAGAAGATACTTTGGACACTTATAAGCTTTAAAACACACAATTCATAAGAAAGAAAGTTGGTGTTTGAACCCATGTTTTTCTAGCTCCAAAGCTCATTTCCTTTTCCTACATCATGTTGGGGTTTGGGGATTTTTTTATAATACAAGTTGACAATTCAGAGGTCTGAAAAGAAAAAGGGAGAGAAACTTGCACTATAAACCTAGGCTGATAGGGATCCTGTCTCAGTTTGGGTTTCCCCCGAAGAAGACCCCAAGACAAGGTTTTGGATACAAGCAGTTTGTGTGAGAGGAATGGCAGGAGCCTGAGGCAGTGGGAACAATAAAGGGAAGGAAGCCATGGAGACGTGCTCACGAGTGAGCATCTGAGTCAGCCTTCCTGGGCTTCTCTGAAAAGCTGTAGCTACACCTCAGGACTGTCCCATCACTGGGAACGAGACGCTGAGATGCATGGTGTGGCAGACTGAATAACAACTGTCCACACCTCACCCCAGCAGCCTGTGAATATCTCACCTTAAGTGGCAAAGAGACTTTGCAGGATGATTGCATGAGGGGGTGGGGAGATGATCGTGGATTCCATGCATGGACCTGATGTCATCAAAAGGGTTCTTGTGAGAGGAACTAGGAGGGTCAGAGTCAGAGAGGAACTGGAAAACACGACAGTGCAGACCCTGAGAGTGGAGGAAGGGGCCAGGGGCCCTTAGGAGGAGCAGGTGACTTCTGGAAGTTGGAAAGGGCAAGAAAACAGGGTCTTCCCTAGAAACTCCAGAGGGAGTAAAGCTCTACCAAAACCAGAATTTTAGCCCTTAAAACTATCCATTTCAGATTTCTGACCTCCAGGCCTCCAGAGGAATGAATCTGTATTGTTTCAAACTGTCTGGTTGGTGGTAATGGATCAGAACAGCAATAAGAAATGAATGAAGATGGGTTGTTCCATTTTACGTATAACATCATTATCATTTTTATTACTATATACATAGTATATTACCCTACACCATATAGATGTATACTGTATATTACATATACCCTATTACCTAGCACTCTCTAGGCTGATCTCTAGGCAGACCCAGGAGGGCAGATGCTCTGGCACCTGTGGCACGGAGGGTCCCAGTCAGGTGCTCTCCAGGCTGGCACTCTGCCATGGAGGCTGCCTGACCCACCCGCTCTCCCAAAGGTGTCCAATCATCAGTGCGTTAGGTTGCTAAGCAGAAACTACCATCAGGCTTCCCCCAGCAAAAGTCAGACATGTTCATCAGGAAACAGGTTTCACTGGGTCCAAGAACAGAAAACAAAGTCCGCTCCAACTTCCTCCTAGGCACAGAAGGAGCACTGGTTGCTACTCTCCCAGTTCCTTTCAGAGTTCACTCTACTCTCTCTGAGCATCCCCCACGCCCACAATCTCCCCTGGTCCTGCTTCTGCATCACACTTCCTCAGCTTCCACTCTCCCAACTACTCCCAGACCTCTGGGTCCAAAGTCCAAATTCCTAGTAGAAAAAATGAGGCCAGCACCTTGTTTGGGGAAAAACAAATAGATATCACTAGAAGCCCAAGGGACTGAGTCAGAGTCTGACCCCCAGCCACTCTGTGGAGGGAAGAAGGAGTTTTGGAGCTGTAGAGACAGATGTGCACCCAGCTGCCCCGGCAGAGCTAGGTGTCAGGAATGCAGGACTGGAAACCTTCCCCTGCAACAGCCTTACCTCTGCTCAAGCATCCGAAGGAGAGTTTGCCAGAGACCCCAGGGAGTACCCCTGAAGAGAGTGTGGTGGAGTGATTATAAAAATGCTACTGTCCTCCACACCTCTCTGTACCGACCAACCTGCAATGGGACTGTGTGGCTCCTTCCAGCAAAAAGCCAAGTCTATGTTCTCACTCCTTGAATTGGTCTTGTGCCTTGCTCTGACCACAGAATGTGGCAGAAGGCTTGAAGCAGGCACTTCTCCCCCACCCGACCCTCTCCTAAGAATGCCAACTCTGGCTTGCAAATAAGCACACTGGTAGGAGGTGAGAGGTCCAGGGAGAGACCTCCCCCACTGTTGGGACAGTTCTCCTAGCCGAGGCCATCTAGACCAGCCAGTGGACCAGACACATGGACGTATCCAGACAAACCGAACCAAATCAGGATTATCAACTTGTCCTGTCAGCTCTTGAGAGATGATGATTGCATGTTTTTTAAACTAAGCATTGGGATATTTTGCTTGCGAACTGGCATCACAAATAAGGGCTTCTGTCCAGAGAAATGTGATTTTTTGAAGATGCTAGTTGGGTGCCCATGAACAGCATCTGCAGCCCAGTAGCAGTTGCAGGAGCCACCAAGATTCCCGCAGAGGAGAATGAGCAGCCTGCCTGTAGGCTCCTTGGAACCAGCCCATCAGGTTTTGCAGGGTATTGGTCAAAAGAGACATTTGCCCAGACAAAGTGGATCTTCTCAGCAAAGGTAAGAATAAACAAAAAATGACTGGACTTCAATACTGTCATCAAAGTGAGAGGAAGATAAGGTTCTACCCCTGTAGGATGGAAGGTTAGGTCACCCAAACGCCAAATCAAATCAGAGTCCACTGAGAGAGAAGAGGATGGAAAAGCCAACCTGGATTATACCTGCTGCAGACTGAAGTCTGATATCTTGAGCGATTACTTATCCTTGCTCTGATTCTCAAGTATTGGAATCTTGACACAAAACATTAAAATTCAGACTAGAGCCAGGGCTACGTGGGTAACAAATTTTGCCAGTTACAAATGCATTTGGGAAAGTTTGACTTTTGTGTCTGTTTTTTCTTAAGAGTGTTCCTCACTTTTGTAAGAATTTCAGAAAAACTTTGACCCCAAAAAGGGTAAAGAATGCCAACTGAAAGCATGCTGAAGGCAACATGCCTGGGATGGGTGATGTCAACACACCACAATTCCCTAAGAAATTGTAGCCACAGAACAGAGGGTAAGGTAGGGGGTCAATGTTACTATAGTTATCTAGACTTTATAGGGAGACTCGTTCTAGTTGTGAACTACTGTTTCCACTTTATTGTCTCTAACATACATATTTTACTATAACATAAATATTTGCATGACACTGTAGCTCTATTACTTTTATTTGCTGTTTATCTACCTTAGTATAGCTTACAGTTACTGTTTGCATATGCAGCTTTGTCTGTGTATTACTGCAATTATATTACTGTAGCTAGATGTTAATATGTCCAAGTAACTCTGTCACATGTATAGGCCTATAATTGTGCTACTGTATCTGTGTTACTGCATCTATACTGTTGTATCCAGGTATTACTGCAGTCATGATTTGCTGCAACTAAATGTTACTGTGAATTGTATTTACTCCAAACATAAATAACAGCTACTGGCTGTTAAGGAAATTCTAAGTGTAGGGCTCTCTTCTGCTATATGTTTTATATAAAATACCTTCCTAAAACATACCAAACCCGACAAGGTACATATTATTAGACCCATTTTACAGATGAGGAAACTGAGACATTAGCAGATTAAGTTATTGGTCCAAGGTCATACTACCAGTACACAGTGGTGGGGGGGCAGAGAAAGGATCTTGATCCCAGGTCTAGTTGACAACTTGTGAAAACAGATATATAATCTATATGAACTGTATGTTCAGTGTCTACATGCAGAAAAAGGCTCCTTGTGTGAAAGTAAAAAGACACTTGCTGGGTATAGAATAAAGTTTTGAAGCTATCAACTTCATTTTCTGACACTTTTGTTGAGTTAGGAGTTCCTGAATTCAGAAACAATTTAGGTACTAAAAGAATCTTGATTGAGTTAGCAGACAATAAATTTAAAGAGCAATAAAACTCATTCTCCTGACTTTCAATGAATTTATAAAGAGAGAAATGATTACATGAGCTTAATTGTTCATAAGCTCTGTGCTTATGAACTTTATCAATTCTAAAATTGCCTGCAGTCTGGGAAACCCCAGAACCCATGACAGATGTCCCCCAACGAACTGTCACCACCAGGCATGAAGCCCCTTGCTCGCATTCTTCTATCCTCACTTCCTCTAACCTTGCAGCCTGTAGTGACTTCAGGCTTCCAGAGCGGCTTCAAGAAAACCCCTTCTACTTCGCAAGTATGCACCTCAAAACCGTGGCCCTTCCCCAGTCAGCTCCTCTTGCCTTTGCTCCTGGCCAATTCCTATTTCAGAAATGAGTCCAAGGCCTTTAACTACAGTTCCCGGAGAGAAAGGAGTCCCTTGAGAGAAAGAAGTCCCTGCGCCCAAGCCACCACTGAGCAGAGTCACATCCAAACATACCTGTGGTGCCATGCACTACTCCCCTCGGACCCCCAGGGCTTGAACCACGTAGGTGACTTGACCAGGCCTGCTGCTCTGTGGAATCCCATGATGCTCACTGCCTGAACCCTCCTGGGCTGGTTATTATCCTTCGCATACTTCCAGATCCCTTAGGGCTCTGCTTCCCAGAGCCAAGGTCTCTCCCCTTTGTGGCAAACACCAGCTATGTTTATGGGTGCTGGAGACAAAGCAGTAGCAGACCCCTTGACTCCTCAAATCTAAATAATACTGAAGCATGACTAAGTGTCATGCAACCATCCTGTTCATGATGCCAATTGTGGTGGAAGGATCAGGCTTTAGGTAGACCTTTTATTGGTTCCAGCAGTTACACAGACACACCAGGCAAGGCAGGGTCAGGGCTAGGGGGACTGGGAGGCAGGTGAGCCCCCCCAGCCCCCCACCCACCATCGACGTGCTCTTTCTCCTGTCTCTCTCTTTCATTTTCTTCAAATTCTCTTTGCCATGTTCCCTCTCATGCTCTCTTCTCACAGTCTCTCATCCCATGCTCTGGGGTGACACCACCCTTTTATCACCTCCTTCCAGGCCCAGATAAGCCCACTCACAGAGGCACACACCCACAGGACCCAAACATATACACTATCATGGGGAGGGCACAACACCCCCAGGTGCTGGTCATAGAGGTTAATGGCAGAAGGGCAAAAACCCTAAGAACTCATTTACCCTACTCTAGGGCTTCCTGAAATAAATGCCTAGATTATATCTAGGTCGTTAATGAGTCTCATTTTGAGCATTCATAGCACTGAGCAGCTCAAAATCAAGAAGGCAGACTCCTCAGAAATCAAGCCTCTAACTTAGGCATGATAAACACAAGACACACAGAGCAACACTCCCCCCTGAGTGTCCATGGAAGGCATCACTAATCAATCTCAGACAGTCTTTCCCTTGGAGCCCAGGCACAGCTTTGGAATCCTTCGCAAGTCACATCTCGAGCTACCATCAAGTGACCCAACATGGCAAATGAAACCAAGTTTATTTCTCTTCTAGGTCAACTCCTTCATTGTCCAGTTGGAGAAACTGAGGCCCAGAGGGAAAGTCAACTGTGCAGGTTCACAAAAGTCAGCAGCAAATACAGGATAAGAACCTAGAGCCCCTGGTCGCTAATCCCATGAAGGGGGAAGAGGAAGCTGCATAATGGAGCAGGGTTGGGGGTATTTGGGTCAAGCTTCTAGGCAGCCCCACTGGAAACCTTGCCCTTCTGCCTCTGGCCCTGGGTTTGGCCTGGAGCAAAGGAGCTGGGACACTAAAGTGTTTCCATTCAGCCAGAAGATGACCTGAACCAAGTCTTCACGTGTATTAACTTACCTGTTCTTCTGCGGGCCTGATAAGGAAGTCCTGCTTTCACCCCAACATTATAAATGAGAAGTTGAGGGGTGGAGACGAGGCTTACCCAAGCTCACACAGCTGCCAGATCCCATGTAGTGTTTTGCTTCAGGCTGCTTCAAGTTGAAGACCTTAACCACTCAGACTACCAAACTACACACCACACACACACACACACACACACACACACACCACAACTCTGCCAACACTGCGTCTAAGTGCCATCTCTGCGCAGCACCAGATAATACCACATTTTTCAATTTTGCCCATCTGGTAGGTAGGAGGGGCTGGCAGAGGGCCAGAACTCCACAAGGGCTACCATTGCCCATGAGTAGTAGGTCAAGGACAAGAGGAAGTGGGGAGGCCCACTCCTGCCCGTGGGGTGGGGGGGGCGGCCGCTGCAGAGGAAGGCCAGTCCACCAGAGGCCAGAGCGGGGAACAATAGATCATCTCCTCACCGGGATTAATGAGGCTTCCCCGTGTTTGTGGAGAGGTGATTAAGGAGCTTGTAGCTGCTTCATCTCCTGTCAATAGAACAAAAGACTCAGCGGCACTGTTTTCAGAGGTTCTGGGCCAGTGGGGCGTAGGCAACGGGGTTTGGGGCACAGTGCCTGGCTCTCGCTTGGGCTTTTCTCTGCAGACACCAAACACCAGGCTATGTCCCACCTTCCCGACCCAGAATCCCCCACTGCCACCCATGCCCCCATGTGTATTTCCCGGACCCCTAACACAGAACAGTCACCATGCCAGGGAACACAGGAGACCTGGCAGAGAGAGTCCCTGCCTACACAGCCAGGCCCAGAGAGAGGTGCTGGGGGTAGTTAACGTGACTAAACACAGTCCAGGATAAGCCCAGAGAATGCTAAGTGCCTGGACAGGGCCCAGCCTCTCAAGATGGGCACAGAAGGTTCCTGGAGAAGGGCAAGGATGTGGAGGGGAGGGTCTCCCAGAGGAGTCAGCTCCATCAGACTTGGCAGGTGACCTTGAAGATGAGATTTCTGACCAAGGAATATGATGGGATGTACCCCCACCTGCAGACAGAGCACAGACAGCAGAGCAGCTTGGGGAGGGTAGGAGGGTGAGCTAGGCCTCACGAGGAGCCCAGAGGGTAGCGGGCTGATGGGCCCAGGCCACCAGATAGATGCGGGCAGAAGATTGGGGAGACAATGTAGAAGCCGAGCCACAGTCAGCAGCATGGTCAGATGTCACCAGCATGGAGGAAGTGGTGGCAGGTGCAGGCCAGGGGTCCCAAAGGAGACTACGGCCACGAAAGCACTCGGAGCCTCCAGCAGAGGCTGTTGCTGAGAATGAGCCCCGGCGGGGCTGTGGGCAGGGCTGTGAGCAGTGCAGAGTTTGCAGTTTGCGGCTGAGTTCCCCTCCTGTCGGCCTCTCAGTGACACACGGCGCTGGGATCTGAAATCTAATTTGGCCTTTGTCAGCTCCGTAAATGGTGTTCTTTAGGGGTGATTCCCTGGTAAGTGGACGGAAATTCTAAATTGGAAATCCACATTGGCCATCCGGGACCCGTTCTCCCAAACTCCAGGCGGGTGGGGGCACGAGCGGTAATGCCGGTGACAAATGGGAAGGCACCAAGCTGCTTAGGCAGCAACTTCAGACAGCCCGACCCACCGGCCGCTGGCCCCCGAGATCTAATCAGCCCGGGCCGGGCCCCTGATCACTGTGGCAGTGGAGGAAATAACTAGGCCCCAGGAGGACAAGGGTTGGAACTAATTACTAGAGCAGGAGGGGCTGGGGAGCAGAGCAAGTGGCCCAGGCCCTCTTCCTGCTGTTGTCTTGGGCCTGGCACACGCAGTTCCCGGAGAGAGGTCTCCGCCCGCAGGACAACCCTGTACCTCCAGCTTGGAAGTGGGCATCAGACCTTGACCTCGCTCAGCCTTGGCAGTGCCAGGGCCTCTCTGTGGCCTCTGATAGCAGCCATGCCTGCAGGGGGCAGTCCCCAGCACTGTGCAGATCCACCTGGCACTGAGAAGTCCCACCTCAAAGGGACATCCCCGGTCCATTCCGCTGCTGCCCTGGGACCCTCTCAGACATTCCAAGGGCATTGGGGTCTGCTTGGCTATAGGGAAAGGTCAATGCACGAAAGGTAGTGTCCCCAGTATGTCCTCAACCGGTGTGGGGGGGAAGCAGGGGGGACTAGGTGGCAGGGGAGGTGGAGGGGGTGGGTGCTGGTCAGGGCACAGAGGAAATGTGCCAGTGCTGGGGCTTTAGGGAGAGGACTCCAGGGTCCTTGAAGAGGGCTTGGCAGGATGGTGACCCCAAGGTGCCTGACATCTGCTCTCTCCTCTGGTTCAATGCTCAGTTGTCACCATCCTGAAATTTGTAATACTTTTTTAATAAGGGACCCCATGTTTTCATTTTGCACTGCACCCCCAAAATTACGTGGCTGGTCAGGTCCCGAATTCCCAGCACTTTGCACAGAATCTGACCCTCAGGGATGAGAATGCTTAGCAAGTGCTGAAGTCGGTTCGATCAAACAAACCTTTAGGCTCTATCCTCCCTCTCCTCTCTGCCCTCTGCCCTCTGCCCTCTGCCCTCTGCCTTCTGCCTTCTGCCCTCTGTTGTTGTGACTCCTCTTTCACTGCTCCCCTCCTGCCCCAGGACATAAAGGTGGTAAGA
>PVHY01015392.1:0-36120 GCA_004024945.1 Uropsilus gracilis
GTGGAACCGCAGGCTCTCGTTGCCCGGGGTACCACGGACTCAAGCAATCCCCAGCCTCAGCTTCCCAGGTAGCTGGGATTATAGGCGTGCGCCACCACGCCCAGCTATTTTTTTGGAACTAGGTCTCGCTACGGGCCCCAGGCGGGACTCGAACCGCTATCCCTAGCCCCGGCCACTTCATAGGCTGAAGCTTACAAGCACGAGCCACCGTGCCCGGCCTTTCACTCACTTTCTAAATGCTTATTGTAGGTACTTTTAGATGTTTGTCAAAGTTCTATACATATATTATTCTAATAATATGTTTATTAGAAATCTCCAGAGGAAAGGACCAATTGGAGGGTGTGTGTGTGTGTGTGTGTGTGTGTGTGTGTGTGTGTGTGTGTGTGTGTGTGTAGAGAAGGTGGGCAACAGGGAGTAGAGCAAAGGAGGTCAAGATGGAACAGGAAGAGGAAGAAGAGGGAAGAAGAGGAAGAAGGCATAGAAGAGACTGGCAGATTAAATTTAAGGAATTAGCTCATGTAATTGTGGGGATTAGCATATCCAAATTCTACAGAGCAAGACAGCACCTAAAAATTCAAAGTAGATTTGACACACGTTTGAGGTTGAAAGCTATCTGCTGGCTAAATTTGCTCCTTCTCAAAGAATCTTAGTCTTTTTCCTTTTTTCTCTTAAGGCTTCAACTGATTGGATGAGGTTAATCACATGTGGAAAGTGATATGCTTTACTCCAAGTCTACTGATTTTAATGTTAATATTATCTAAAGAAAATTAACTAGACTGGTGTTTGACAAAATAAATGGATACTGGGTATAACCAAGCTGACACATAAAATCAGCCATCATGGTGTCAGTTGGGGTTCTAACTTTAACTTTGTCCTATTCTTTCTGAAAATAGACCCGCATAGCCCTGATTACTTCATATTTCCTTCTGTTATACTGAGGGGGATAAAAACAAGTATTGCACAAATTTCCTGCTTTCTCTGAGCCCAGTTTCCCTTTTACAGGGAAAAAAAATCTACAGATATCTTTCTAGGTCACTTTTTTAAAATTAATTTTTTGTTGTTGGTTGCACATATATTTATATACATATAAATATATATTTAGATCACTTTTTAGCTCATATAACAAATAGAGAAGAGCAGTGGATATGATCCAGTGGCATCTTGTCTTCAAGAGTCAAAAGTTTGAATACAGCAAAGTGGTAGGCCATGTCTTGTTATCTGCAGAGAACTTTGCCCATAGCACTTCTACTATAGAGACAGTCACACACATGTGAAGTTTCTAATCTTCACCTCTAGTTAATCCTCTAACTTATTTCTCTACTGCAAAGCAAGATTGAAGAGTACTAGAGCTTCATAAAAGTATAATGAGAAAATATGATGCTCACAATGAAAACTAGAGCCCAAACATATGGCATTATTATTACTATCATTATTGATGAACACTTGTCATTAAGTGCTTTCAGAGCTTCAGATGAAAGCACTGTTCAGATGATCCAAACAGCCCAGAGGATCATATAAGAAGGATTATAAACTTGAAGTGTTTCATACTTGCTTTGTGATCAAAACAAAATTCTTTATAGATATATTAATAAATTCAGTACCCCTTTAAAAGTGATTAATTGAGTCTGAGTTTGCTTGGCCTGTGTGATCACATTGAAGATTTACCCCATGGTCTGTCTGCTCTAGAACCCAGGCTTTTGCCACCAATATTTGGCAGGAATTTACATGTGAAGTGAGTCCTAGTTCTGAGTGTGAAGGATCACCAGTAAGAAAACATCCCTTGCATTTTGGATGGTGCTGAATGCCAACTCCTATTACATAGGGACCAGAATGGACGCTGGGATATTGTTAGCATGCCAGACTGCCAATCTTCCAGTCACACAAGTCAGCCAACCTTCAACAAACATTGCCTGGTTTAGCTATTTAGAACTGAATAATTGGCACAGACATAAATGCCTGCTGACTTGCATTTGGTGCCCCCATTTGAATTTTAATTCTTTCATTAGACTTCAGAACATCCTTTTCAAAGCCCAGATTCTCCAGTGATAATCAGACTCCTCATCCAGCACCAAGAAGTCTGAATTACTCTTTACATCTCTCTGATCTGGTTGTCTTTCCATAAAATGACTGTAAATTTCTGGGTCTACTAGAATAAAAGAGAAAAGATGGGAGAGGCCTAACTACCTTTTTAAAAGGCATTCTAAAAATGCTTCCTGCTGTCTAGGTGGCATGGGTGTAAACTCCTGAGTGCCACAGGAGGGGAGTCTTAAAAAACTGGACTTCTAGTGTGTGAATCAAGGCACTAACAAATTCTGTAAAGTCATAGCAGAATGGTTTCTATGTACCATGATAAAGGATTCTGTTGCCATTTCAGTGCATTTATAAGCCATTATTGAGACAGCAGGTAACTAGAGGAGAAAGGAATTCTGCTCATGTTTTAAAAAAAAATTTTTGGAAAGCTGGATCTAAGGAGTCAGACTAAATGGAAATATAATTGTGATTCTCAGCAAGCTAAGACCCAGTAACAGAGTGCCGAAATAATGGGTTTTATACAAGGCATTTATTCATTCACTCATTTTTTATTCATGGACTCCTTCCTCAGTACCTCTGTTAAGTACAGGCTCTGGGTAGAATCCAGCCCCTGCCCTCAACGTGCTGACAGTATTTGTAAGGGAACAGTTGGTGGGAGGAGAGACCAGAAGGCAGGAGAGATAGACAAGTAGAGAGGCTATTAATATAGTGTGATAAGTACTAAAGCAGTAGAGGTTACAAGTACCAAAAGTACTTGTAGATGAATTTATTAAAGGTGGATAGAAAGGGCAAGTTTTATAGGGGACAAGAAGCTAATCAAATATTCTAGTAAAAATATTCATGACTTTGCTGAGTCATGAATGATGGGTAAGACTTTGTTAGATCAAGAAGAAAGCAGAAAAGAAACAATATAGATAAAGGAAAATTACAAATTCAGAGAAGATTGGAATTATGGATTAGGGCACAGTAAAATGTGACTAGAGGTAATGAGATCTATAAGCACATTCAATGCCAGACAGTATATATCCTTAGGGCAACAAAGCCAGTAAGCTGTACTTGGTTCTGTACTGGAACTTGGCTTCATCTGGCACAAAACATGGCTGCTTACATTCATCATTTCATCAAGGCTTATGGGCCAAGCAGATCCCCAAAGGCATGGCACATTTTTCGTTTGACCTGGTTAGCATGCTAATAAAGCATGGATAGAGACAGGCCTAAAAAGAATCCCCTGAAGCAATCACTGAGAACTTACTTCTTTATATTATCCATCCACCATTTAAAAACCAAAGAGGCGGGGCATAGTGGCACATGACTGTAAGTGGGAGAGTAGGAAGCCTCAGCGGCAACCGAAATTCAGGATTCGAGTCCCCCTTGGGGCAGGTAGTGAGACCTAGTTCCAAAAAAAATAGCTGGGCATGGTAGCGCACACCTGTAGTCCCAGCTACCTGGGAAGCTGAGGCTAGGGATTATTTGAGTCTGTGGTACCCTGGGCAACGTGAGCCTGTGGTTCCACGGGCAAAAATAGTGAGACCTAGTCTCAAAAACAGCACCAAAAATAATAAAAGATAAATAAAACCAAAGAATACAGTTATACATTTACCACATAATATCTGTATCCAGCGCATCTATCCATATCTTGCCTTCAGTGATGTCACAACACACATCTTGCCTTCAATGATTTCATAAGACACAGACATCTTGCCTTCAATGATTTCATAAGACACAGACGTCTTGCCTTCAATGATGTCACAAAAGATAAGCCTTCGCTGTCATCTGAATAGTCTGTCCCCACTCAGCCATTCTAATGGCCTTAATCAGAAAAGGAAATTAGATTACTCAGGCATGACCTGTTTTACTGAAATGCTATTGGCTTAGAGGGATTGCTGCTTAATTTGTAAGCACTCATAAGCCATTAGTAGAATAATCTTTTCTGGAATTTTGCCTAGGACCAGTGCCAAACTCACAAATTCATAGCTGGTGGTGGCAGGGAAAGAAATGAATTGTATAGTATTTCCTAAAAATCAGGACATGATTAGTTCTCCAGTATGATTCCTATAATCCCCCAGATTATCAATGTGGGTCTCTGGCCTCACTAGCAACTCTCCTGGAGTCAAGAAAGTGACATGTACAATCCAGGAGATATAGATGTTTTAACACAGCTCTTATCTTATTTCTCCTCACTCAAAAATTTTAGTACCTTTCAGCAGTTCGTTCCAGTCTTTTTAACCAGAAAAACCTTGCTCTTCACAGAGAAGCAGTAGCAAAATTGGAGTCACCCATTAATCTTTCTGGTTCTTTTCTCCTGTCTCTTAAACAGCTGTTAAGAGTTCTTATTGAGTATGACCTTTTTTTTTTTTTTTTTAACTTTGGTTAAAAGTTAAAAAGAGCATTAACTCTTATGTTCCATACATTTTTTCCCAATGTTTAACATTCCCAATATCCAAAGTGCACTGAACAAGTAAGTACTTCCAAAGGACAATTGATGGTCCCTTAACCAAACATTTGAACTCAGTCTGAGTCACACAAGGAATTTAGTACTTCAAGAACTCTCCCAGAAGCAATACATCTTAAGGAAATCTGCAGGGGCAAGGGTCTTACAAATCAGCCTTGCCAGGAGAGAATCTTCATAGTCATCTACTTCTGTACAATTCTACTTCCTTATGTCTCCTTTATATGACTTGCATCTAATGATAGGTTGAGAAGAGAAATTATCTCTAAGGACCTCAGTCCTCATCTATAAAATGCAGACTTCTGATAAGATGACTTCTAAGGTCATTCCCAATTGGAAAATTATACAACCCCAGAAAACTTCTGTGAAAAAGAACTAATATTTACGGAGGGCCTATTAGACACCAGGCTGTATGTTAGACTCTTAACACCTGTGACTTCATATAACACAAACAATAATCTTATGAGTAGACCTGACTTGGCAGATAAGGAAGCTGAAGTTTACAGATATTAAATAACCTCTGTCCAAAGACACAGAACTGTTGATCCCATGTAAGGATCAACATAAGGGGCAGGATAAGAATTCAGATATTAATCCATCTATATCATTTACTATCAACTGGGCCTATTTTGCCTCCTCAGGGAACATGTGTAACATTTGGAGATGGTTTTGGTAGGTCACACCTAGAAGCTTATTACTTGCTACTAGAGACCTGAGATGCTGCTAAACATCCTATAATGCACAGATAGCCCACCATGTAAGGAATTATATAACCCCAAATGTCAATGCATTGACACTGGGAAAACCTACTCTAGATAACTAATTTACCTAAGTGATATGCGAATATTCTGAATTGAATTCAGAAAATATTAACTAGTGATTGTTATACACAAAACTTTCTATCTAAAACTACCCAGGATACAGAAGAACGTTCACACATATCTCCCAAGGGTCATGACCATTATCCAAATCTTAGAATTTCACAACTCATTCTAGAATGTGTCTACATTTATGTAACAGAAAACAAAATTTTCAAAGGTGGTTTACCCAAATCTCAAAGTCTAATATACTGCCTGGTGTATAATAGGCCCTCCATAAAACTCTGGAAGACACAACATACTTAACCTTTGGCTTCTGGTATTCACTGACTCACCACCCTTATGCCATGAATGTGGGAGTCTCACCTTGAAAAGGATGAGTTTTAGTTGTAAGAATAAATAAATCATCTGTTGACAAAAGTGACCATCTCCTGAAGGTCGTTGACAGAAAAAATAATCTTTCTGAATGTAGAAGTGTTATAAAAGAGAAGAGATAAAATGAGTGGAATATGAGGGAAGAACTCAAAATCATCTACTTTGGCCATTTCACTTCAGAGGTAAGACCAAGGTTCAGTGAGGTTACTTGTCAGAAATACAAATAGTGGGCAAATCCAAAGATCACATAGCATTCTACAGTAGATGCAAATATAAATTCCATTATCTTGACACTGTAGAAAAACTATTGTGTTGACTGATATTTTTGATGTTTCCTGATGCCTGGCAGTTCATTACCAAGAAGCAAATTACCCAAGTAGCCCTGAAAAGTACTTTGAGTTCTGTAAGGAAAAACTTCTCCTATAGATGTGCAATTAAGAAAATTAAAGTTAAAATTGTTGCTTTTAATACTCAGGACCTAAAGATAAATGCTCTTGGCTGTTTTGTTCATAATTGTATCCCAAGTGCTTAGAATAGTGCCTGGTACAGAATAGGCCTTCAATTAATATCTGTTGAATGAATGAATATATAAAGGGTTGATAATCAGTATAGAGATTTTCTCTAAACTCACTGAACTTAACATAAATTTACATCTACTGAAATTCAGGGGTAGAATTTTTAGAACTTGGAGGAAGAAGAGCTGATCAGGGAAGCACTCTCTGAGGAAAAGACCCAGGGCTAATTCCTGAATGATGTTAAAAGATAAACACAGTATCTGAAAGAAGTATCCAACTCCCACCATTGGATGAGTGACTGAGTTATTAGGACTCAAAGTATGTTTATTCTTAATTCCACAGTAGGCTGTGAAGATTTGCTTTGCTTTTTAGTATAAATTAGTTACCATGGAAGTTGTCACTGTTCCAATTAATTTGGCATGATAATCCCCACTCAATGCCCTGTGGCAGTTCAAAGGCCTCACTGATATTTCATGGTTCCCCAAGATATTCTATGGTATCTCCTGGATTTAATTTCTATGCCTGTTGTCTTAAAGTTGACCCAGGACAACAACAACAACACCCCTTCTATAATATTACCCACCCACAAGAACACTTACACTCAAACCCACACATAATGAGCTATGGATACTGATAGACTATACTGAAAATTATAGGGAGGAGAGGAGATTGAGGTATTTTGCCTGACTTAGAAAAGAACAAACGAATTTGACATTAAACAATTGGTCTCTACTTAAAAATGCCTTTTGTGCACCACACTGTAGGGGTCTCTACTGACCCAACACCCCAAAGGGTCTTTTATACCGTCTTCTACCCTCCCTTCATCCCTCCCTGCCAGCCCCTCAGACCTTCTCTTTTGTTCCTGGCCTCTTCGGCTCCCCTGCCTGTTTGCATTTAGGAATAGAAGAAACTTTCCCTGTCTCCTACAGAGAAGTTTGGCAGCATGTTTTACTGTCTTGGCTCCTGCTCTTTGGACCCCACATTCCATCTAGTGAGATTCTCAAGGTATTTCTATCACCCAGGAGCAAACTAGAGTGTCAGATATTTGATACATTTTTTTTTTTGAGACTAAGTCTTGCTATGTTGCCCAGAGTACCACAGACTCAAGCAATTCCCAGCCTCAGCCTCCCAGGTAGCTGGGATTACAGGCACCTGCCATGGCGCCCGCCTGCTTTTTTGAGACTAGGTATCGCTATGTTGCCTGGGGTACTCTTGAACCTGTGAACTCAAGTGATCCCAAGCCTCTTGCCTACGAGCACTTGGACAACAGGCATGTGCCACCACGCCCGGCTGATATATTTTTCACTGTTACACCAGGGAAGAATAATATCAGTTCTACTGGGGGACAGACACAGGCGAGCACTGAAGAAAGATACCCAAGCCAATCCTGGATGAGGTGTTGGAGGAAGGCTTTGCAGAGGTCACCTCTGAAGGAGTTATAAGAATGAGCAAGAGGGGAGATAGCACAAATCACTGAGCTTGGCAAATTTAACATCTGATTCAGAAGAACCTGCACATGTGGAGGTGAAGCTAAAGTAAGGAGTTATTACATCAGCTAAGGGTTCCAGTTGCATTCAGAAAGCAATGCAGAGCCAGTGAAGGCTTTGAAAGATAACCCAAATCAATTTGCACCATTTTTTTCTTTCTAAGATTTCTGCAAGGGTTCCTTGGAGGGTGGAGGAGGGTGCCTATGGATTGGGGAGGGGAGATACAGTGTGAGGTGCTGACTGTGGAGATGGAGAAGGGGTTATGCTTAGAGAGCTATGTAACAAGTATATTAGACACAAACTGGTGATTGATTGGGGCCAGAAGGGGGAGTGAGTCCAGGAGATACAAGAATCACAGTCAGCAAAACAGGAGTAGGATCACAGTAGATTTCCAGCTGAGCAACAGTGGATGTTGTAGCCATCCTCTAGGAGGTGGGGGTACAAGAAGAACCTCAAACAGGTTTGGAGGAACTGATGGCACTATCCGCTCTAGTGCTTCCTTGTTGCCCATGGCTCCCCATCTGCAGGGCTTTTGCTTCCCCTGTTCCCTGACAGCATAGGAGGAATCACCATCCCGAGCTCTGTGCCAGCTGCAGTTGGGTGTTTTTTAAGCACTTCCTCTCCTGGCAAATGGCTGGTGGCTTGTGGTCTCCCCACAGAAAGGGAGGCTTGGGTAGCTGAGCAGAGGCATTATGAGGAACTTTGAACGACTTAATGGCTAAGTGACCCAGTCTCTCTGAGTCTTAGGTTCTCTGTGCACAATTTGGTGGTGAAGAATACTTACTTCACACATGTGTCTAAAGGATTTCACATAATGTGTGTGTAAGTGATTCTGTAAAGAATAAATTTTTTTTATTTTGAGACTAGGTCTAGCTCTGTTGCCTGGGGTAGTCTCAATCCCATGGACTCAAGTGATCACCAGCCTCAGCCTCCCAGGTAGCTGGGATTACAGGCATCCACTACCACATCCAGCTGCTTTTTTGAGACCAGGGACCAGGTTTCACTATGTTGCCCAGGGTAGTCATGAACCCGAGAACTCAAACAATCCCTGGCTTCTTTGCCTCCCAGCGCATGGATTACAGGCACGCAACACCACACCCAGATTAAAGGGTAAAAATCTTTAAGAGGAGGAAACTGAAATTTTCCTTCTACTCCCAAGTCCTCTCAGAGAAGATCAGGGGGTCATGCAGATGGATTTGTGGAAATTAAATCCATCTTCATTGACTCAGAGTCCCTTTGTAGTGAAATTAGGAGGAGGAGAGTGTATCATTAATGCAGTAATGTCAGGGTTAATATTTCACAACATGTAGGGTCAAAGTCATTTTAATTGGAGGAATTTCATGTTACACAGGACTGTCTGATATTCACAAGAAAATAGTTCTTGTACAGACATTGAAGATTAATCAGCAGCAAAGACAGCTCATCATTACTAACAGAAAGAAATCACAGACAGAGAAACCAAACTGAAGCTCTCACTGCTCCCGCAATTCATCCCCAGAAGTCTAGCCTGTTGCCTCCCTGTGTTACTCCCCTAAAGCATGAGCAGGAGCGTAGGCAAAGGCAACCTATACTCATGTCCCACTGCAGCCTGCCATGTGGTCAGCAAGATAAGAGGGGCAAGTATTAAGACTCTGTCCATGCCGGAAGGGGTAGAGTTTCTGAGAGGAGGGTATGGCCATCAACAGGTGACATCTTTAAAAAAGGATATTATTTGAGAAGGACAGTGAAGGCTGGAAATACGCAGTTAGGAGGAGACAGGTGCATCCATTTGGACAGAACTCCTTCGAATGTCTTAACAGAAAAATCTGTACCCTCCTCTTGGTGCA
The DNA here is from genome assembly GCA_004024945.1 of Uropsilus gracilis. NCBI lineage: Eukaryota > Metazoa > Chordata > Mammalia > Eulipotyphla > Talpidae > Uropsilus > Uropsilus gracilis. The sequence goes on from PVHY01015392.1 coordinate 9,502, forward strand.
GTCAAGAGACAGTTTAGCCAGAGTTCCAAATCTGTGTCCATCATCTTGACATGCTGCAGTAATTTATATGTTACAGAACAGTTCTAACCTTCCTCAGAATTCAGGGAGAACTCTTTTTGAAGAAGCTCTCTCTCTCTCTCTCTCTCACTTAATCTCTTGCCCTTGGGATTTCTAGACAAGGATTAAAGACCAGTCAATGCCAGTTCCAACTAGGAAACTCTGTGCCAGTGGTCTTGTTTCCCTACCTCCTTGTTCCCCAGATATTGCAAAGATATTTACAAGAGAACAAATGGGAAGACTTTCACTTTTTTACCTAGTACAATCTGGCACAGGGGCATGTTCAGGGATGAAGATGCTCAGAGAAGAGTCTATATGAGTAACACCTCACCTAGACAGTACATTTCTTCCTTCCAGAAGCAAGAAATCAAAGTAATGTCCAAATGCGTACAAAGCCACACCAGCATACTACAAATTTGCTAAGCAGGAAAGCCCATTGGCATGAACTGCCTCAGGTTCCCATTTCCTTAAAATTGCCTCCCTATCCCAAACACACACACACACACACACACACACACACACACATCACCACCTCCATGCTCCAACCACGTTAACTAGATAATTAGAATAAAACTAGTTATAGTCAGTTAACCAGTAACTATAAATGGTTTTCCTTCTGGAAACATGAATATTCTGAGCACCAACCTTAAGCTGGCCTTGTACTGACTCCAGGAAGGGGCGATCCTGTTGCCCCTGCCCAAAGGCACTCTCCGTGTGGTAAGGAGACAATTCTAGACAAGTGAGAGCCAGAGAAAGCATGTGACAATTACCTGCTCTCAAAAAGCATCTCAATTCTAGGTTTTGGAATCTCTCCACAGAGACCCAACAGTCTCCCCTACTCTATACGGGAATGGGTGCCTGCAAAGAAGAATATTCTCGGGTAGGGAGCAAGTGGGAAGGACTAAGAGGAAAGGGAACAAGGAGGGACTCACTGAAACTATGATTATCTCCACTCAATTCAAGGACTGAAGCCTCCCTCCCCCTGCCTAGCTGCCTGCTGTTCTGGGAGCCAATAAGGGCTTTGCCAACAGAGATGGTGAGTGTGGCCTGAAGAAACTAGCAGGGTGACCGCTAGTAACCCAGCTGCACATGATGGTGGCCAGCTGCCATCCAGCCTCTCCCAGAGGCTTCCAGATGGTTGCAGCTCTAAAGCAGAGGAGCAGTGGCTCCTGAGCTGTCTCAAAAGGATAAATCCAGGGCCTCCACATAAAAATGACTTCCAGCACCCACCTTGACATCAACATAAGTCCAAGTGGAACTTCCTGAAAGTAATGGGTCTCTTAGCCCAGTGTGTCTAGACTAGAAAAAAATGATAGATAGATAGATAGATAGATAGATAGATAGATAGATAGATAGATAGATAGATAGATAGATAGATAGATAGATAGGTAGGTAGGTAGGTAGGTAGGTAGGTAGGTAGGTAGGTAGGTAGATAGATAGGTAGATAGATAGATAGATAGATAGATAGATAGATAGATAGATAGATAGATAGATAGATAGATAGATAGATAGATAGATAGATAGATAGATAGATAGGTAGGTAGGTAGGTAGGTAGGTAGGTAGGTAGATAGATAGATAGATAGATAGATAGATAGATAGATAGATAGATAGATAGATAGGTAGGTAGGTAGGTAGGTAGGTAGGTAGGTAGGTAGGTAGGTAGATAGATAGGTAGATAGATAGGTAGATAGATAGGTAGATAGATAGATAGATAGATAGAACATTCAAAACTCATGCCCACAGTTGAAACACATTTCCATCTGCTTTACCCTGTATCGTTCACAAACTCATTTCCATTCTATGATGTCATGTCACCTGCCTACCAAACCCAGAGGATGGCTCTGCTAAGTCTTTGTAAAGTAGGAAGAATGAAAGCACCTCTGCCACAGACTAACGATGCGTCACTTTCTAGCATCACAGCCTTGGCGATGTAGTGAACTTAATTTAAATTGCTTCCATTTTCACAGTCATCAAGTGGAGTTAAAAACAGAGCCAATCCATGGAATAGTTGGGATAATAAGTTAATTCAGCGAATATGTTAAAGCAGTGGACAACTACAGAGAAAGTACTCAGTAAATACTAGCAACTACTTGTTACTTGTTATTAACCATAGCATCGCTATGCGGATTAATAAAATATCAGCAGCTGACATGTTTTCATATTGACCATGTTTCTTACCACTGTCTTTGGTAAGAATCACCTTGGGGACAATATTGAATGCACACTGCATGCTGTCACTAACACAGAGACCCCCCAATAAATGGTAGCCTCTATCATTATAATTTATAATTCGCCCTCTCCCCCATTCTACAGAGGGAAAAATGATTAATGTTTACATAGTTACCTGGTTATAAAGCTAATAAGTAAGAACACTTAGATTCAAATCTAGATCTTTTTCAGACTGCCAATTAATAGTTTTTATGAAAAATCATATAAAATTACAATTAAGTTACATTAAAAGTAATAGTGAACACTCAAAACATCCCTAATAATTATTTTACACTTTCTATGCTTTTGAGGTCACTTGTAATAATGACATCTGTATGATGGAACTATTGTAGCAAAGTGTGCTATTGACTATCTCTTCCCAAGGCCATGTATCCCGTTTTAACTTGAAATCAGTCAGAGTATTTACACCAAAGAAATGGGCAAACCTACAGATCATGATCCCCTCCCTGCCCTTGAGAGCCTGTTGCTAAGCATTTACAAAAGTGTCACTGAAGAGAGGTCCCCTCTCTCCGCTTCCACTCCAGTGCCTCCTAGGAAATGGGATCTTGTGAGACTTTGAGTCATGCTGTGTTTAATGCTTAGGCAGTGTTTTCTCTGTTAATTAAATCTCTTTCTATTAAGAGTGTATTTGTATTAAGAGTGCTTACAAGAATTTCTTGGAGCTAACAGTCCCAGGAATACTGAAAGGGTACATTTCTGCAGTGACTCCTAGAATAAGGGGTGCTTTATGAAGTGTGGTGTTGGAATGGAGTTACACGAGATAATACCCCCCCAAAAAAAAGAATAATAATGTAACCTTGGAACTTTTTTGTTTTCCTTCTTAATCTTCAGAACTTTCCTCTAAGTGTTCAGTTCAATAAGCAGTTACTTCTTACCATAATCAAGATACCAGACCAGGGAATAAGGAATATTCATAGTCCTATTCTCAGGAAGTTTGCAGCATGGTAAGAGGAGTGTTCCCTTACCATCACATTAAGGCCGACACTAATCTCTTTATTTTTAAATTATATCCACATCCTCAGCACTCCTAATTCTCTTTTCTCATATTTTTGACATATCATTTGTCACTTTCTAACATACTGTAAAATTTATTTATATTTCATGACTGAACTTATTATCTTTCTTCCCCTTCTAGAATATATGCCCATTTCGGTTTGGATTGTTCTGGTATCTGGCACAAAATAGTCCATGAAGGGGAAAAAGTTTATATTTATCCCTAATTTAATGGAAATGCACTAAGTCAAATTTTAATTTCTGCTTTACCCCTTACTGTGGGTTCCTGGGTAAATCAACACCTCTGAGTCTCACAGTTCTTTTATGCAACTATAGAGTTTAGACAATGAAATCTTTAAATTAGATTATGAAAAACTCAAAATTTACTGAGTTTCTACTGGCTATGGCAATCAAGGTAAGTCTGCTACATCAGTAGCCATTTCTCTCCCTTTGCCCATCCAACTATGCATTGCAGCCAAAAGAACACAACTCAGAGACTGAAGCTATGGACCCTAGATAAGCTATGCTTGATTGAGTTGCCACGTCTAAGAACTCAAGGCTATGGATTATATGATTCTGCAGTTGTTGGCTTTTTGATTGAGTGTTGTTCAGAAATGAGATGGTCATATTTAGTACAACTTCTTTATAAGATCTGAACAAAGAACAAGAATGAAGTAGAGTAAGAATGGAGTCAAAGGAAAGGAAACAAATGTTTATTTAGCTTGCACTGCCTATCAGTCACTTTACCCTTTGTATTCCATCTAATTTTTGCTACAGTCCCATACTCTGGGTTTTATACATATTTTGAGGCAAAATGGAGGTTAAAAAAAGTGATTTTCTTATGTCTTTTTCCCATTTAGAACCCTGAAATTCCATTGTGATTCTCTTCTTCGAATTCCAGTTTTGATCCCAAGTACAAAACTAAGGGGGATAATAGTCTTCCTTTTTCTAGTCTCCACAAACCTAGAAAAGGCTAAAAGCTGTCAGGGAATTTGGCCTGATGAACTCAAATAAAACTGATAAGTTTCCTGGAGATTTGGAGAGCACAAGAACTTACCACCCAGAGCCCACTTGAATCCTAGGTCTGTGAGGGGTGATCTGACCCTAAGACTGTAAGATCTGGAGATAAGATGACTCAATCAAATAGCATGCTAATTCTCAGTGAACTGGAATGAATAATTATTTGACATTAAGATGCATGTGACCTCCTGATACCTTTCCCACCTATACACCACTAGTACAAGCCAAGATGGAAGCTTGAGAATAATATGAAGTGAATCTGCATTGCCATTCTGGAAATGAGATGACTTGAATTTCAGTAGTAACAGGAACATCACCAATTCATATCATCTTCTAAATTTTCTTCTTCATCTTACTCAGCAAACACTCATCTACTGATGAGGTGTCTCATTAGGTGCAGCTCCCAAATCAGTTCCTACTGTTGACAGGAACAGAAGGAATTATCAGTAATCTGTGCTCCCTCTCTCAGTCCTAATGCTTAAGAATTAGCTGTCTCCTATATCTAGTGTCCAAGTCTCTAAACCACGGGGCTCTCAGGACCCCACCAATCAGAGACTTGCATGATATAGAATAATACCTCTGTCATTTTACACAAGTATTAATCAGATAAAACAGGCAACAATGCTAAAACCTCAAAGACTTAAGAAATATTTATTTCTCATCATAATACATGAACAACATAGGGGGAAAACAGTACTCCATAGTGACTTAAGGACCCAGATTGAAGAAGATTCTATCTTGTGTCATCATCACAGCACATGATACTTCAGAGACACTAAAACAGTAAAAGAAAGTAAAAGGGTCAAGCTTATTTTTTTTACCATCTCATGGTACCACCTGGAAAAGATATGTTGGTACTTCTGTTTCTGATCCATTGCTAAGAACTTGTCTTGTGGCCTTGACTACTTGCAAGGGATAAGGAAATGTACCCTTCCACATGCCCAAGTGGAAAGAATGGTACATGACTGAAAAATTCTACTAAATTCAGTATCACAACATGTGGCATCAGTGCCTGATTACTTTTTTCCTTTAAGATTCCTGCAGGTTCAATTGACCAATATCCACCAAGCAATGAGAAAGCCTTGTAGCTCGAGCACATACTCATTAGAGGTATCCATGCCCAGTTTTTTCTCACTCTCATTGTTATCCACAATGAACTGGTTCACCAGTTTAAGCTTATGTCAAGAGCACTTCTTAGCATGTCTTGCCCTATTGTCCTGCCTGATTCTCTGACCTCCACCTCCAAACTTCCTGGGTAATAAAATTATAATTTATTGCCTTCCTTCAACCACTTGCAACTAACATTCTACTCTCTGTCTTTATGATTCTCAGGGTACTGGGTGACATGCCCAAAGACAAAGCCTGTAGAACTAAGATTTTGTCTAGCTTTTGCCAAGTCTCCTTAAGACCATGTCAACCAATGTATTTAACAGAAAGGTTGTCTTGGACCTTCATCCTCTTGAGGGATGAAATATTACACAATCACAATAAATCAGCTGCTGAAGATACATTCAGCTGTCCTAAGAAAGTGATTAGATATCCACTAAAAGATTATATACAAAAACATTTCTTAAAGCATTGTTTATAACAGCAAACATCTGGGAATAACCCAGATGTCCAGCAAAGGGGAATCTTTGCAAGTAAAATCATTCACTGATGGATTTACTGATCTTTCTTGCTGAGTTCACTAAAGAGAAATGGCAAACTCAAATTATTTATTGTGAGGGATTTAACTGGGAACATCCCTTTCACTGTGCATCACAGTATAACCTGTGTTTGTCTTGCAATTATACTTTCCCAAGTCAAATTAACTGGCTTATTTGGGCATGATTCTACAAAGAGCATCTCTATTGGGATAGCCTTTACCACTGTATTGGTCTCCAATTCAAATCAGTTGTGTGTAGGGAAGCAACTACCTCATCTCCAAAGTAGAGAATGTTGTTTCAGTCTCCAATAAATTCCCCTTCAGACTGTCTAACTCAACAGATTACCGTGCAGTTTTTAAAAGTAGCATTTATCACAGATTTTGAAAGGCATGAGCAAAATTTTTCAAAGTTTTAACAAATGAAATTGAGTATGACATCTGACAAGTGCTACAACATGGATGCATCTTGAAAACATTAAGTGAAATGCATCAGTCACAAAAGAACAAATGCTGTATGACTCCACAGCACAAGGTCCATAGAAAGGGGGGACTCATAGAGTCAGAAACTACTTTCTCTGGAAACTACTTTGCAGAGGCAAGGTGAAGGAGATGAAGAGTAGTTCTTTTTAATGGCTTTGGTTTAAGAGTTTTGGTCTTGTAAGATAGAAAAAAATTCTGGAGTTGAATGATGGTATTGCTTGTACAAGAGTGTGATATACATACAACAACTAAACTGTATATTTAAGGACAGGTACAATGTTCTACTGCTCTACCATTGGTGGCAGGGTGAAGGTGCTACTGTTTCTCCCCAAATGTTTTTCCTTTAATGCTGGGAAAGAATGCAAACTGCTTCTTCGGTCAAATCCAGCCTCTCATATGCTTTTGTAGATAAAGTTTTATAAGAACATAGTCATGCCCATCATTTACACATTCTCTATGACAGCTTTTGTGCTACAACAGCAGCACATTAGATACTGCATTAGATACAGTATTGCCCAGGAAGACTAAAATATTTACCATCTGGCGCTTTACAAAAGAATTTTGCTGACTCCTGATTAGTGCACTGAGAGTACACATTTATTCAGCAAGAAAAATAATTAAAACTTTAGTTCCCGGTCCCATATTTCAAACCAGAATTCACCAGCCTGGAGATTCCAAAGTTGGCAACTCTATTCACTTGTTCAGCTTCTCAGAGCCTCCACTCTAGACTCCATGAGGTCTACATAACACATTCCATGAGGTCTACATAACAAAGGAGACAAATTGGGGAGGGGAAGCTCCTGTCATAGATCTGATTCATTCTTTTTCTGGCATTGCATTGTTCACCACCCTCTTTACTTACCAGAAACATGAGGTGTACTAGGAAGGGACAGGTCACTGTTCCATATTTGCAAACAGATATGTTTTAGAAATCCGGAAGTAGTCTGTTTAGACTAAATTTATTGTGCTTTCTTAAAATTTTGGAATTAGGTATAATTTTTTTAATTACTTTCTATTAAATTTTTGTTCAATGATATGGTGCAATGATCATGCAGTTTTTATAATAGAAAATACTTATTTTCATTTTTTTTAATTAATTTAAAAAATAACTAGGAGCTTGGTAGGTTGAAATGGAGGGAGAGTCACTTGGGAGACATTTCAGCAGGGTCAGAAATCTGGGTAACTCTTGGCCAATCAGTTTGTTTTCCTGACCCCAAGCTCTTCTCAGAGCTGAAATCTAGCAAGACCAATGTTTTCAGGGCATGTTCAGACACATAGCCAATAAATTTCATTTATCTTGGCACTCACACATCTCCTGAGAATCCCAGTACTTTCTAGACCTTTAAAAGCAGTCTCTAGACGGTCTCATACTCTTCTCCCTCCTTCAATTTGGCCATAGGTTCTCTTTCCAAAAGCCCCAAACATTGATTCTGCAGAGTAGATAAAGTCCAACAGACCTAGTTGGACATGGTTCTGCTGTTTAGCTGAGATGAGACCATTTACTAAAACTTCTTCTCTACAATAATCAGGTAATTATGCCTTTGGGAGAAGGTATTCTGCACTTTTTTGCCTATTCACCTCACCCTTCTCCCAAGATGTCCGAACACCAATTTGAATTGCGGGCAGTGACTTCTGTAGACAGTGGCTCATAAACTAATGACTTTTCTCTCCTATTTCTCCTTTCTTGGAGTAAGAATGCTTAGAGGAGCAGGGTCTTGTACATAGAGGAGAGAGAGCTATTCTTTTTATTTCCTTTGAATTAGCTGATTAAAGAGTAATGACATGCTAAGATTTGTATTTAAATTCAGAGAAAATAAAAAGATTTCAAAAACCTCATCTTATTAGATCATAGAGATTTACACTAGGTTTTCAACAAAAGCATAGATATTTTCTTTTTATTAGAGAATCAAGACATGCTTCTTACAAAATTTGAGACAATGTTATCTTAATCCATTAAAGCACAACTTCTTCTAACACCTACTTCACAGAGGTTTGGAGGACTGAAGGCAACTAAATTGAATAACACAGCTGATACAGGTGCCAGAAGAAACTTGATATCAGAGAATTTTTCTTTTTCCTCTTGTCCATTTCTAATTCCCTCCATTCTTTTCTTCTTCCTACATGCTAGCCTTAGGGTCCCTCCCCTATAGCACTTACTACCCTAAATTGCAAATATAAAAGGTACTAAACTTTAGTACATTTTGCATTAAATTCTTCCCGTTCACCAATTAATCCCCAACCCCAAGCATGGTGTCTGATGTAGAACAGCTGCTGATTTAATCATGACACATTGAAAGAATATAGAAATGAAAAACAATACTTATTCATCACACTGATAGATTCCCTAAACCTGTTCTTCCCAAAGTGTTTCCTATGCAACTAACAGCAACTTTGTCTTCCCAGTTGTTTCAAGCAATGTAGTTATTCTGATGCCTCTCTCTAATAACTTATGTCCAATCTATCAGCAATTCTAGTTGACTCTAGGTATATCCAGAATGCAATCATTTCTCATCAGCTTCACTGCTACCATGCTCACGGGAGCAAACATCTTCCCTAAGGAACAATATAATCAAAAAAAAAAAAAAAAAAAAAAAAGGGACTCCTTGTTTCTCTGCCCACCTAATGAAGGCTGGAATTGAGCAGTAAAGGGAAGACATAAAGGATTCTTGATAGAAGAAGACTGAGGAGAAGACTAGGAGAAGGTAAGTGCAGTCAAGGCATGTGAAGAAGCTGTGCTAGCTCTTTAGTCTTGAAATTGTACTGGGGACCTGGGGAAAGAGGAAGGAGATACTTGGAAATGACTTGGGTGAGAGGCCCATGAGGAGGCTGACCATGACAGCCTTTACCTTGACTTATATTTTGATTTTGCTATATTCTTTCCAGACGTGCCTGGTCCCTCCTGCCCCTTTTCTGTGGGTTGCAACAAAAGAAATACCAAAGACTTTGAATGGAATAGACCTGACTTTGAATTCTGACTTTAATACTGGGTAGTCTTGCTTAAGTTGTATAACCTCTCTGGAATTAGTTCCTTATCAGTGAAATGGAAAAAATACTTGCCTTTCAAAACTGCAAAGATTAGATGAAATAATATATTTAGGGAAATAGTAGAATTTAGTACAGAGGTCACAGACTGGCAGAGCTTGGTTGGAAGGAGTATAGGAGAGGGTTTCAAGCAGAATACATACATCTTTACGGGGCATTTTACAAAAACATGGGGGGGGGGGAATAACAGTCTGTAAATTCTCTTCCTATCCACAGAAAGAAAAGGTATGAACATATCTTAAATGTCCACAGAATCTTTTTACACCACCTACATCAGTGCCCACAGACCAAGTTTTTTTGGATGGGTTTACTTGGTTTTGTCACAAGTATGTCAAAAGGCAGTTCTTTAGGGAAGTGTTCATCTTGATTGCAATATAAAGTGCTTCTCACCAGTTGTCTTACTTTGCCTTGATTCATTTATTGAACTTCACTGGCCCCTGTACACATTTTGAGCTCTGTAAACCTAGCTTAGAGTTAAAGAATTTTTGGCAGCAGCCAGACTTACATTTGAACCTTGACACAGTCACTTATTTAATCTTTCTGAGCTTCAGTTTCTTCACTCACATGACTTTGGAGTACTTTTTGCATTCTTAATGCTGGTTGCCCGCAAAAGGAACACTGAAGTCCACAGTTTGCAAGACCCTTTCCTGATTTTCCAGTGGGATCTGAAGATATATAAATGAAACCAACAGCCAGTTCTGTTTTGCTCTCAAGGCTATATACAATTGAAACCTCAATATCCAAAAAACTTGCCTCCAAAACTTGCTGTTGCCACCATTGGTGCCAGATTAGCTTATGGAAATTAGTCATTAGTGATGTCCTCAATTATTCAAATCTCTGGAGATTAAGTCTCCTCCCTGAAACCTGGACAGGCCTAAAACTGACTTATGAACAGAAGGTGTGACCAAAGTGACGCTGCATTGCCTTCCAAAGCTAAGTTATAAAAATCAAGTAATCTCCACATTGTTCCATTAGAAAAAGCATTCAGGAAGAAGCCAGTGTTTATTTTAAAATTCCAGCTATTCTGAGATATTGATACTAAATCCAATTTACTCAAGTAAATATGCCTTGTAAAAGAAATCCCGGTTCTAGTAGATCACTCCAGATTTGCTACTAATCAATAGTTAGTGCAACTTCTCAAAGAAAGAAGAAACTTCCGAGAACTCTAACTCCAATCTCATCTAACTGCTATTGCATAACAAATCAAAAATGAAAGCTGAATCAAAAACAATGAGAAGCAATAAAAAAAATATTTTTTTTTTTTTTGTTTTAAGCTACTCTATTTTAGGGAAGTTTGTTGTGCAGAAATAGATAAGAGTACAAAGTTGTCCATCCACGGCATGGTACATTTGGCTTGACACAGCTGGGCCAAGTTTCTGCTTCCACTTGCTTCTAGCACTGCTGCTGAAAATTCTAGCTCGGAAGACACAGTTTCTAAAAGGCAAGATAGAATAACTCTTCTCTCTGCATTGTACTTGTAAAGATTGTCCTATGGCAGAACTGCCTGATTACTTACAACTTTGCTATGTCATTTTATTGGTTATCAGAGGGTCTATTACATTAGTCTTTAACTGATCACAGTTAGCTTCAAAGGATAGTATATCATTCTACATATAAGACCCTTAAAACAATATATTACATTTCTTCTCTCCTGAATTTTCTGCAATTATTGCTACATATTCTACTTCTAGATAAGCTATAAATTCTGCAATTTTTTACCTTTAGTCAATCATTTTTTAAATGATTTGGATAATAAGAATTATTATTCTTTTAATTATCATTTAATTATCCCCATTTAATTATCATTTCTAGTCTGTAGATATAGATTTCCAGTTTGTTATTTATTAGTACGGCTTGCAAAGTTTATTTTAACAATTATAATGCAAGTATACTAATGAGTTTTTTTCAGCTTTTATAGTTGTTTATTTGAAAGATGTTTCTCTTCTTTTCCTGGCTTACAGTGCTTCCAGCGATAAGTTTGCTGTCTTTTATTTTCATTTCTCTATAGAATCATTTTCTGACTGCTTAAGATTTTCTGTCACAAAACTTTAATTTTGATTATTCTCCACTATGGCATACTTTCTTTCCCTTTCATTGAGATGCTTGGAATTCTTGGTTTTCATGTGTATGTATATATATATATATATATATATATGTTTTTTTAAGACTAGGTTTCACCATTTTTTGCCCATGGAACTGCAGGCTCATGTTGCCCGGGATACCGCAGACTCAAGCAATGCCCAGCCTCAGCTTCCCAGGAGCGGGGATTACAGGTGTTCGCTACCATGCCCAGCTATTTTTTTGGAACTAGGTCTCGCTACACTGCCCTGGGCGGGACTCAAACCGTGACCCCCCAGCTCCAGCCATGCTCCATAGGCTGTCGTTTACAGGAATGCGCCACCATGCCCAGCTTGGTTTCCATATCTTAACTGGTTTGAATATTTTTTTCAACAAGTATTCCTTCAAATGATTCTTCTCTGGTGTTCATAGACTCACTATGTTGAAAAACCAGGTGCTTCTTTCCTCTGGGGACTTCAATTATTTGTATTTAAAGTACCACAGCAGGAGTAACATCAGCAACATGTAACTCAGCCCAGCGACCAAACTTCTCCAAGACTGCTCAAAGAATTGATATCTGGCTTGCCAGTCTTGGACCTCTGATGGATACTGTCCAGGCTAGTTACTTTGGGTTGAGTTTGGGGGGCATTATGGGGAAAGATGAAGATGGTGGTCTGAATTGATGAACAGCATAACTAAGCCCCACTGTCTCAACAAAAAGCAAGCAACCACAACCACACAGAACTGAAGCATATAGCAAGAGAAGGAGAGAGGGGTGGATGTTCTACTCTAACAGGACAGCCTGTGAATGTTAGCTATTAGCTATGATGTCACTTGTGCTAATACACAGACACCAAAACATAAAGTCAAGGAAAATAAAAATCTAACAAACATGTTTCACACAAAAAGAAAAAGGTATCTCTAGAAACTAACCCAAAAGAAACACATATGATTTCTCTGATGAAGAATGCAAACTTGTTGAAATATTCAACAAGGTCGTGGTTTTGCTTTATCTCAGGGGTAATAATCACTAATTATCTATAGGTTTCAATCACGTTTCTCCATAAAGTTACATAAATTGAAAAATTCTTTTAACTTCTCTGAGACCCCTCATAAATAAAATAGGTACAACAAAACCTACCCTACTTGTAACCCCCAAGGTTGTTAAATACTATCAAAGCGAAGCTAATTAATATACTCTATAAATGGTGATGTGTTAGGCAAATGTGACCATAGATGAGAACCCTGAGGCTCTAGATATATTTAAGAAACTTCATTTCTTTGGGCAGAAGGGCACCCAGGTTTCACTATGCATGGGCCTGAGTAGCTGGTGCAGGGCGGTGGGTAATGCCCCACCCTTGGGCCACTTCAGTGCCTTGCTGGTGGCGGCCCCGGCCTGAGTGCACCCATCCTTTGCCCTTTAGTGGCTTGGGGATGGAGGGAGCCAGACCTCTGTCTGGCAGCTTCAGGCAGAGGGTCACCCAGGTTTCCCCACATGTGGGCCTGAACAGCCAGTGCATGGGCAGCACAAGGAGTGGGGGTGGAGCGAGGTGGCTACTAACCCCCTCTGATTCATTCCCACTCCAATCAGTTCACACCAGGATTAATAAAAATATTAATAATCCAGCTGCCAACACAGAAGAGGTGCAGGGAATGAATAAAGGCCATGGACACACACATTTGGGTGGCAGAACCCAAAATAAGCAATGAAGAACAACTGGACACTGGACTGTCACACCAATTTTAGTGCTGACGTAGCACATAATAACACCTACAACACCTCAGTGGGCGGGGGTGGGTGGGTTGGAAGCCAAAATTCTGGTTCAGATAAACCTTCAGATGAGCAAGGTGACCTCCCCACCCTATCTTTTCCACAGGGGGCTGGAAGACCACAAAATGCGGCGATAGCTCCACAGCAGAGGGGCAAATCAAGAGAATGGAGACTAGCTGGACTAACTATCTGCTGATATCTGTTCCCATGGAGGAACTTCTCTAAGGACAATGGCCGCGAGTCAGGTTGCTGAAGTCAGAGAGTGGAACCACAAGTGATGAAGCAGCAAAATGCAAGAGAACACAGGAGAGACAAACAGTAAGGAGCAGCAAGGCAACAGAGTTTATACTGACTGCCTGAGGCAAAGATAAGACTGAAAATCTAAGCAGCATGCTCAACCCTGTCCCAGGAACACAGCTACTTACCCAGGAAATGGACATAGATTCAGAAGAGACCAAAGGGCTAAACATGGACCAACACACAGCAGAGGAGTTGGGTTGACTGCAGGGGTGGTTAGGGGGAAGGGGGACACTCCCAAGGAGATCAGCAACCATACAAATATAAATGATGTATGAAATATAAAAAAAAATTTAAATAAATTTTTAAAAAAAAAGGAAACTTCAGTGGTAGGTCGCTGAGCAAATATTAGTAAAATTAAAGTGAGGCTGCCTATTCCAGTCCCTTCTCCATTCCTCCCTAAGATCAAAGTTAAAACCATGAGCTCTTGAAAAGTCACTGAACTTTTCAAGGCATCTTTCTTATTCACATTTGTATCTCGGGGGTGCATAATTGGTGTCCAGTGTGAAAGAGCCAGTGCAGTACCTAGGAAAGCAGCAGATCAATTATTAGTCATGGGCATGTCACCTAACCTCTTTGAGCTCACAGATCTTAATCTATACCTTAAAACCTTGGACTAGATGAGCTGTTTTAAAATTCCTTTATATGATAATTTAAGTTTCATTCAATAGATCATTCTTAAAAGTCTGTTTTATACTTTGCAGTAGAGATAATTATTTTGGTTAGGAAAAAAAAAACCTTTAGTGAGCGCAAGTATATCTAAAGAGCAAGACTCGTGAGGTCTCCTACTGGCTTCACAACCTTAAAATTTAAGCTCTCTGAGGTTCAATTTCTCCTCAGCAGTTATATTCTAGAATTGTTGTGAGAATTAAATATTTAAAACACCTGACATAGTGAAGTACCATGGTAGCCAGCAAAGTCAAAATATAAAAAATTAATTTTGAAAAATGAATTCTAAAAGCTTGAAATCAGTACTCATGAACCCAATGTGGTGAAACATCAGTCACTGACATTTACAAAAATTTACTACAAAATGGGAATCCACTCTTTTCAATATCAGTTTGTCACCCTCTCTTCTGGGAAAAAAAACTTCCTTCTTCTCTATCTTCAATAGCCAAATCAAGTGTCATTTCTTCCTTCTTCACCTTGCTCTGGGCAAAAAGAAATTTCCCAGTGCCCACACAAAACTACCACAACAGTTATCACATATCATTTCAAATATCTCATATCCATCTAGGTAGTTTCTTCTATATTAAAAATGCTTCAAAGATAAGAACGAGGACAGGCTCGGATACACAGTCTTCAATATATTGTTTATTGTTTGAGTAAATGAATGAAAAAAAACAAAAAGTAATCCTGCCTTTATCTTCTATTTAGTAAAGTCACTCATTGTTTATAACAAGAAGAAAGGACAAGTCAGGGGCCTTATGTAATTCCTTGGGCTCAGGTGCAAGCTAAAAAAACTAATCACAGTTTTTTAGAAAGTCAATCTTAGAAATCGGAAAGAGTTTAGTGATGGTTGCTCACAGCCTTGTGACTAGAAAAATTCTTAAAATAGGAGAGCTTCAGCTTTACATTATGTGCTAGTGGAAACATGAAAAAAACTCCCAAACTCTTGGGATCACATGACCCATTTCAAGTCATAGTGAATAGGATCAAGCACAAACCTAGAATCAGTAGACAGGCTTAAAGTTTCAACGAAGCTTGATGGAAAATCATGATCTAGCCTTCATTTAAGAAAATTATAACTTTGTTTCTCAATTATGGTTGCTTGAAGACTTAAGTCGAGTTATACACATTTATATTCTGGAATCTATTTCCCCAAAAAATGAAGAGTTCAACAGTTCAAACAAAACCATCACTAATTATTATGGGAACCTTGAGTAAACTACTTTATCTCTCTGGTTATTAATTTTATTTATTGCAAAATATAAAAGCATTGGAATGGGTGGTTTTCAAAATCCTTTATGATTTTCATCAAATCTATAGAAAAAGAAAAGCATAGGATTATCACTTGGAATGGGCAGAATTGACATCTGACAATATGATGTCTTGAGAGTCAAGAAGGTAAAATATCACCCAAAAATACCTCTGTCCCAGTAGGACCACACCCCATAAATTAAATGGTGGAAGAGCAGTAGAAAGCAAAAGTCTTGGAATCAGTCACACCTGGGCTTCAATATCAAACTCTGACAGTCATTTTCTGTCAGAACAAATCTCAGTTTCAGTTTTCCCACCTGTGAAACGGCAATCTTCTATTCATATTCTATTCTTCCTGATGGGTCAATAAAACAAAGTGCTACAGAATTCTGAGAGCAGCAGGCTTCCCCAGTCTGCAGGGTTAGTAATTAATAAATTTAGACTATCAGCTTTTACTCCAACAAGAGGCACAGAGAGGGGAACTCCCACCTTCTGAGATTCCCTAGTAGACTTACTCTAGTCCCTTCTAAAAGTTCAGGGTAAGAAGAAATAAACTCCTCTCAGGTCCAGCCAACATTGCAATTAAAGTTAATCATCTCCAAAAAAATGGAGAGTTGACTATAATTTTAAGTGTGAGTATAGATTTTTCTGAACCTGCCATTCCATCTCTACCTACAAATACCCCCATTTCACTGAGAGTTCACTATAATAATATGTTAAGAGGCAATTTTATGGGTTATTTTCCTTTTGTTCAGTGGATGCTACAGAAACCCCCTTTAATGTTTTTAGAGCCTGGGAAAGTAGGACTCAACTAGCAATTTTAGAGTTGAAAAGTATCTGTCAGCCTAGTGCTCACACAAACAAAAGAACAAGCTTGTCTCCAAAGCATCTTGGGAAATATGTTGGGTGGAAATAAAAGGAGATGATACCATGTCATCTCTCCTGTACAAGATTTTAAACAGGATAAAGTGAGATAATTTTTGTAACTCATCTGACATGATACTTAGTCCTAGAAGTGATTTACTAAATGGTGGTTGCTATTATTAATTGCAGATGATGAGTGTGGTACCCAAATCTAGGAGTCTTTAGCTTTGTCTCACTGCCTCCTTACCCTACACAATTGTCTCTGGATGTTTTGAATCATATCACTATGAACTTTGTATAAGTGCTTAGCAGATACACTCCAATACATATTTATTTCCTTGTATATATGCTGTCTTACATGTTAAATTTTTTACAAGATAAACACCTAAAGATTTGAAAATTACAAAATAAAACTACCTTAAAATGATCTTTATTTCATTGACTTCTAGGACAGAAATACAACAAGCAAATATGTTTGAACATACTTTTTAAAGTGTTGTGTCAGAGCAGTTTGAAGACTGTCAGAGATGAAGTCAACAACAGAAATTATGTCAACATTTATTTGTGAAGGTTTTCAGAGCTACAAAAGGACTTCACACAGAGTTCCAAAGAAAAGAGCTCTCGCGGACTACACTTTATAAGCCATAATATCCTTTTTTCAATCCTATCCTCTGTTCATAAGCAGTTTTCTATTGAAGTTTGGATAATTATTCTTAAAGCCAAAAAATTATTCCTGCAAACAAATAAGAAGGGAATATATATTTATATTGCCTAACAGATTCAAAACTCCACTAAAACTTTCTGGGAGGTTATGAAACTTTCAGAGAATTCTATTTCCAAGTCTTAAACACACAGGTAACAAACATATGTAAGTTCATCAACTGAACAATAAAACAAAAGAAACATTGCCCAAGAATCATCTTCAAAAATCCTGTCTGGGTTTTTTTAAAAAGTAGTTTGTTAAAACTACTCCATACAGATAATACATACAGATGATAAGGACCTGATAACAAAGATATACAAAGAACTCACACAACTTAACAAAAACAAAACAAAAAGCCCAGTCAAAAAGTGGGGAAGAAACTAAAAAGATACTTCTCCAAAGAGGAAATATAAATGACCAACAGGCATATGAAAAAATGTTCAACATTATTGGTAATCAGGGAAATGCAAATCAAAACTACACTGAGTTACTACCTTACACCAGTAAGAATGGCCCATATGGAAAAAAAAAAAACAAACAGACAACAAGTATTGGCCTGGATGTGGAGAAAAAAGAACACTCTTATACTGCTGGTGGGAATGCAAACTAGTCCACTCACTATGGAAGGCTGTGCGGAGGACCATCAAACAACTGACAGTGAAACTACCATTCGATCCAGCAATCTCACTACTGGGAATCTACCCAAAGGACACAAAAACACTCAGATGTTTACGGCAACATAATTTACAAATGCCAGGATATGGAGACAACCCAAATGCCCCAAAACTGAAGAATGACTGAAAAACATGTGGTATATCTTTGCAATGGAATATTATTCAACAATCAAAGAAAGAAGACAACGTCATTCGCAGCCACATTGTTAGAGCTATAAGGAATAGTGTTAGCGGAAATAAGCCAGAAAGAAAAAAAGAAATACAGAATGATCTCACTTATATGAGAGCTACAGGGAAAACAAACAAACAAATGAACAAGAAAAATATAAAATGGTCAACAGAATTGAGACATAGGGAGGGGGGTAGACTGTGAGCTTTTGAAACAGTAGTCTTCCAGACATTACTACCTAAATCTCAACTTCCCAGAGGGGTAAGGAATTATACATAAGTTCCCATTTGGGGAAGGTGTCTATTATGAAAAAATATATTTTTTTGTATTAGATTTTTGTATTAGATTTTTTTGTATTAGATTGCATTAGATATATTATTTTGTATTGGATTCTTTCTAATATAAAATGGCAGAGACAAGAAAGTCTGGGTTTCCACTTTAATGCAAACTGCACAATAAACATATACTTAGTATAAAGCACCTTCTATCTGCTGATAATGCTTTAAGTTCCATTAACATGAATGCTTTTATTCAAAAATACTGGAGTTCTTGGTACTGGAATTGAGGTATCTAAGAAGACACAAAGGAAATAAGAAAGCTTTACCTCTAGACTCCACTGAAGCACTTCACCTTGGTATCAGTCCTTCTAGTTGGGAGAACCTGAAGCTTCCATATTGTATGTCTCAGAAACTCATTCCTTTGCCAGGGAGGTGAAATTTTGCTATTCCAGTTCAGAAGGAGGTTATACTTAAGATAGAAGAATTACACATTGTGTATTGTATTCCTTTTTCTCTTTTCTATATTGGAGGTTTTCATTGCAGATACTACATTTCTTAGATAGAGTTTGCTGAACCAAGAGACATTAAAGCCAACTGTGAAGGAAAATCCCCCAGAAATTTGGGCTTAGAGCTAAATCAGCTGGTAAAGACTACAAACTGCCTTGCTTGTGGGGGAGGGGGGGTGAATATATTTTAGGTGTATGTTTGATGACTATGTTATTTTGAACTGGAACATTTTTGGAATACTATTTCTGGGAAGAGCTTATTAGCCTGGGAAGCCAAGGGATAAATTATAAACCATGATAACTTATTCTCACCACTGGAAGTTTTTACAAGTTCCTTCTATTAGGAGATTCCCCTGCCCTGGACTAGTGACCCATGCCTGGCTAGTTCTGGCAATAGGAATGATTTAGGGGCATCATATGATATAAGCCAAAACCAAGTAGAATAGAGGTTTTGGGAGAAAGTAATTTTTCCTTTTCTCTGGTATTCCAAAACTAGGAGTACCAGCAGTCATGTCCACATGGAAAAGTAGGAGAAACTGACATCAACTGCAAAGAGAAGCAAACACAGTAGAGATGATAATGAAAACAAGATCAAGAATCTCTGGGTGTTTGGGAGTCTTGCTCCGGTCCCTGTTTCTTGCTTTTCTTCCCTCACTTTTGTGAAAAATGCTATCCCTGTTCTGTGATCCATAGTAAAGTACCTGCCTTTTCTGAGGAGCTAATTTAATCTGAATTTCAAAAATAAATAAATAAATAGAATTTCCAACACTTTTAAGAGTTATGACTAATAGATGCCAATACTGTGTGGTACT
This sequence comes from Uropsilus gracilis, assembly GCA_004024945.1. Classification (NCBI taxonomy): domain Eukaryota; kingdom Metazoa; phylum Chordata; class Mammalia; order Eulipotyphla; family Talpidae; genus Uropsilus; species Uropsilus gracilis. Next base: position 29,021 of record PVHY01015392.1, read on the forward strand.
CAGAGGAATCATTAAACAAAAGTTTAGTTTGTTGTTACTGTTTTGCTGAAAAAGCTGCAAAAATATATCATGTAATTATAAAATAAATCTTCCTCCCAACACCCACAGAGTTCTTCTGCAAAGGCAAAAACTGCTAAGTTTCTTGTGCATTCTTCCAAAAATTTTCTTAAATTAACTTTGTAGCACTACAAAGGAACAAGGAAAGAACTAAGGGTGTCAGATGTATGGCTCCCAAAAGGAGGTTAACAAAGCAGAAATGTTTTGTTGGGCTTATTTCTTTCTTTTTCCTGATGCTAGATGGTTTAAATACACACCAGTAAAATTCTTACCATGAACTTTTCCTTTTTTTACATAAAATCCCAACATAGAAGTACCAGTTGATAAGTTTTGTTCTGTCATGTAGCGCTTTTACAACATCCTTTTAAACACCAAACATCTTAAAACAATTAAGAAAACCACTGAACTTTACAGAAAGTTGATTTGTTTTTTAAGCCTATAAACATAGAAGGAATTATTTTTAACTCCCTATCTGTGAAGTTTGCTTTGAGATTTCCCTCCTGCAAAATACCCAAAAAGTTAGACAAACTATGCTGTCACTAGAGTTTCTTTTTTGGTTTTTAAACTTGAGGGCCATAAGAAATCACTAAAAGATCACATTCAAATTGTTCTGCTGATTCAGGTACACTTTAAAAGCAGCTACATAACACATATACATATGATCAAAAATAGGTCCTAGGCAACTCTGTGAATGTAGTAAATGCCACTGAACTGCTCAGTTTAAAACAGTTCATTTCTTGTGGGAGCCATGCATACCCTGATTGGCATGCACCCACAGCTTCCAGCCAGCCTCTGGCTGGCTAGCAGCTGCACCCGTTGCACACCCACCGAGCACCCTCTGCCATCAAGCTGGCTGGTAAGAGGGTCTTGGGGGCTGGCCTGTGAGACCAGAACCGACCTTGGGTGTGGGACAACAATGGGCCCTGGGAGGCCCACATGGGAGCCGCCATTGCGAGCAAGATAAGATCCACTCAGTGTCAGGGAAAGCGGGGGAGGGGGGGAGAGGGGGACAGGTGGGTTAGGGGAGGAGGGGAGGGGAGGTCTTGCTGTTTCACTCTCATTCCACTTAGTCCTCAGGAGGAATAAGAAAAACAAGCATTGCAAACAGTGACATAGGACACGTGAGGGACCAGATAAGCATCCTGCCAATACAACTGGGCAGGACACAGGAGAAGGATCATGATAGAACATAATGGACTGGAGAGACAACCATGGTGAAGACCTATCACAAAAGTGCACCTACAAACTCGTCAGGAATGGATGAACCAACACCCCATTTTGGGATATGTCACCCAAGAAAACAAGGAGCCACACCATGGGAGAGGAAGTCCACAGAGTTGGGGAATTGGCTCCACAACAAATCTGCAAAGGGAGAGAGTGGAGATCATCCACAAAGGCCGTTGGTGGATGCCTACCCTCTCCAAGAAACCTTGTTACAGAAAACGACTGGGAGCAAGACCCCCCCCAAGCCAGAAGGCAGAGCTATGGGGTGAAGAGGCAATGTATTTACAGGGAGAATGGACTGGAATGGGCAGCCAGCAATGAGAAGACATTGTTAAACCTCAAATGAGCATGGACAGGCTGCCCAATGCAAAGCTAAGACTACAATCCTTCATGCACAGAACACTGTGTACCAGGAACACAGTCCCTCACCTGTCAAGTAGACACAGCCACAGAAAGGAAGAGAGACCTATGGACTGAATGTAAATTATCAAACAATGAGAGAGGAGTCTGAGTGAATGGACGGATCATCGGGGTGGGGGTGGGAGAGGGAAGGCATCCAGCAACCATTTATCTATGTAAGAATTTTTTTTTAATGAATAATAAAAAAACTCAAAAAATAAATAAAATGGTTCATTTCTGCTATGTGGTTTGCACCTCAGTGTTTTTTTTTAAGCTAGCATTTAAGAAAATTATACATTTTGCAAAGCAAACCTAAACAAAATATTTTTAAAATCATCTCTGTCAAAAAGGGGAAGAAGGATTAGAGTGGGTGCTGGGGCAGAAGGCAGTCTGAAAAGCATGGTCCTGACAGGCCTCATTGAGAAGGAATTATTTGAAAAAAGACTCAAAGACTGAGTAGGTTGATCAAATTGATACCAGATTTCTGAAGAAAAATCGTTATAGGAAAAGGGAACAGTCAGTGCAAAGACCCTGGGGTAGAGATGGATCTAAGATGTGTTAAGGAAAAAGCAAAGTCAGCATGGCTAGACTGGAGCAGACAAAGGGAGGAAAGGATAGGAAAAAAGATCAAAGAAGCAACAGAGGGTCTGAAGTTGTTGAACATTCCGATGAAGACTTTGGCTTTTGCTCTGAGAAAATTACAAAACCATAGCAGACTCTAACAGAGCCATGCTAGAAAGCAAAGGCTGTGTTGAGGGGGAAAAAAAAAACTAGAGGGAGGGAAGAAGGGGGAAGAAGAGAGGGAAGAGATCTATTGGGAAGCTATTTCTTTATTCCAAGTGAAAGATGGTAGCTATGACCACAGAGGAAATCGTGAAAATGGTAAAAAAAATTGTCAGATTCTCAGTTTATTCTGAAAAGAAAGTCCAAAAGAGGTTTCAGAATTTCTGATAGATTGGTTGTGAGATATGAGAGAGTCAAGAATGAGTTCAAGAGTTGGGACTTTTAACTGAAAGAGGGGAACTGCCAGCACTAACTATAGATGGCTTTGAATGAAGCAGGTTTGAAAGAGGGGTAGGAAGGAGGAAGAAATGAGCCAGGAGTGACTAGACATTCAGTTTGGGATAAGTTGTATTTGAAGTATCTATTAGAAAATTGATGTGGTTTTTGTAACTATAAAGTTCCTCAACCTCCTTATAAAGCAATATTTAATTATGGTGATCTGTCAAACCCAATCCTTTCTTTTTCCTTAAAGAATGAGGTTCCAACTCTGATCTATTGTCATACTGCAATGTGGTGCTACCATACTGCTCACTTTGTACCCCCTCACCTGTTTTTTTTTAAAGATCAGAATATTAATTTGCTACTGATGTGTATTGCTCTTTTTAAAATGCTATGCTTAAACCTTTTACAGTTATATTGAAAAAAATTCACAAATGGTGATTGCAAAGATGTATTTTCCCATACTGTATAGGAGATCTAGTCCAGTGAAGTGTGACACCTTCTTAAGGAAACCTGGACCCTTATAACGGGGATCTATTTGACACGTTAGATTGTCAATCACAGTATACACTGTGATTGGTAATCAAATCACTCAGTTGCATTTTGGAAGGCGAAACCAAGTCTAGAGACCAAATGAACAACTGTAGTAATTCCCACATGAGAGATAATGGTGGTCTAAACTGGAGTAGTAGCAATGAAAACAGAAAGAGATAAACAGATTTTTAATAATATTAAGGAAGCAGTATTTACAAGATGACTGAATTTGGGCAAAAAGACTGTTCATAATAAAGGCACAATAAATCAATAAAAATCACCCCAATCATTCATTAATTCTTAGGTTATCCAATTAATTGCAAACTTCCTTCCACATGAAGTATCTAAAAGAGCATAACAAGATGAAACTAAATAAATTATTACCTTGAGCATGCACATGGGCATCTCAAAGCCGTACACAGCAGGCAGAGAGGACGAAGAAAATTCCTGGACCTGGACATTTTTAGCCAGACCTTAAGCAGAAGGAACAGCTCCAGCTGCAAAAGTAAATACCTGACTGGCAATCAGATGGCTGAGGTGCAATGACCAAATGACATAGCAAGCTCAAGAACAATTGAAGCAACTTGTGTGATCAAATGGGTAGAGCACAATGGAGAGGAATACAAGCATCCTGTCTGCCCATCTCAGTCGGGAATAGGTTATTTGTAGACAAATATGCCTGGGCAGCAATAGGCTAACAAAGATCCAGCTTGCTGCCCTAGAAGGAAAAATGGGCAATTTTTATATGGATTGTCAAAGACTCTGTCCTAGACTAAGGGTAGGAACATTTTCTATTCTGAAAAGGGGATAAAGTCTTTCGGCAAGAGAACTAGAGATCAAGTGTAAGTCAGATTTGTGACTTGAGTGAACAATGGACAAGAAAAAGGGGCAGGCGTCACCTGAGAAAATATGTCACTAGACCATCAAATGCCATGTTTAGGTGAATGACTGACCATGCAGACCTACCAATGGCACTGAAGTGGTTTATCTACCTCTTCCCTAAATTGGTTTAAACACAGAAAATGGGGGAATAAGGCCAAAAGAAGCATCTAGTCAACATAAAGACATAGAAAGTAAGGTAAAAAACCAAGGTGAGAAGTAGTCTGCTTGGTTATGTAACATGTTCACCTCCTTATTTAGATTTTTATGGGAAAGAAATAGTTACAATTAAATAATTCACTTGGAAATATAAGGGGGTGACATTAAGAAATAGTCACAGAAAGATAAATAAATTCCATTAACATTTATTGAGCAGTTACTCTATTCTAGTTCTTGGTCTGGAGCATACAAGGAAGTGTAAGACATAGCATATGCCTTCAAATATTCTACAGTTGAGCAAACATAAGAGATACAAAAATAAGGGTGATGAGTCCTAGCCAAATGCTGTCCAGCACAGAAAAAAAGAAGAACAGAAAAATTTCATAAGCTTTTTGAAAGAGACCATGTCATTTTTTGCCAGTACAGCATAATTCTTGCCTCACTCTCAGATTTCAATTACCTTCTGACCGTCCCAGTTGCACATAACTCCAGTTCTGAAGTCATAACTATTTAGACTTTATCTATATTCCCCTCAACTCTCTAAGTCTTCCGGTTTAGTCCTATAACAGCTGGAGCCTAGGATTCTACAAAACAGGGTGGAAAACTTCTACCTTTGTCACTTACTAAATAAGTAACCATGTCTAAATACTAAATACTAAATACTTATTTAGTGTTACTAAATAAGTAACCACTTACTAAATAAGTAACCATTAGGTAATAAGTAATTACCTAAATTTCAGCTTTACTTCCTATAAAATGAGACTAAAGATAACACATAACTTCAAAGGGCTATTTCAAGAATTAAGTAAAAGTGTGTACTGGAATAGATTTTCTATACTGTAAAGAAGTAGAAAGACATGTCATTTTTTCCATCACAGGGCCCTATTTTAAATTAGGTTTTAGTCATGCCTAAATATGTTTGATGCACCAGTATGTCAGGCATCTGGAGTCAATCTACATGAGGATGAGAAAGTGGGTTTGTTCATGTGTACACAGCATATGGAAAGCTGTAGACATCTGTGTCTGGCTCTGTCCTGGCTCTGTCCCACAGCCGGGAATCTGAATGTAGTGGCAAAAAGAAGGGTTCTCTGAAGAAGCTGAGGAAGCTGTTTTCATAAGGGAACATTACTCCTTTAGGAACTGAAAACAAACTAAATGTGCAAAATGTGGGAGTAGGGAGCGGGGTTGGGGGGGGCGCTATTCCTAGCACAGGAAGAACTCTAGAACACTTGCCACTACTTAGTGACCTGAAGGGCTTCTACATAGGAAGAAAGTGTTCTGGTACAGATATAAGTACAAAAGACACCCACCACACCTTATTCCAAGTTGCCAGAAGACATAGAGATACTGCCACTATGGGTGAGAAAGAAAAGACGATTGGAGACCTTACTTGTGTATAGCAATGAAATGCTCCAAAGGGATAAAATCTCAAGACAATGGTGAGCAAAGTATAGGTAACTGTACCTAGCATGATTCCAGCAGCAGTACTCACAGGTTTCATAAGTCCTGGAGAAAACCCAAGACACATTATTAGTAAGTCAGGCTAAGCTTTCAATGTCATTTGAAACTCTAGTCCCTTCCATTGTTTCATTTTTTAGAGGCCCTAAGAATGGAGGTATGTTACTCACGAAGACTACAAGCTCCTTTTTGATAAAGACCACTCAGAAGTGCTCCCAGACCCTGATTTGTGCTGCCAAGAAATAATGCACCAATGCGTATCCATAAGCCACTTCTCCCAGTTCTCATCTCAGGGTTCACCTAGTCTGAAAGAGAAAGAAAGGACAGGTGGTAGGATGTGTAAGATTATGTCACAGGAGCTGCCTGGCGGGGTGTCCCAGGAAGGGAGAGGAGCAACAACTGTACACCAGTAACAAAATGCCAAATTTTCCTTTTTAGTGGAGATGGAGGTAAGAAGGCTCTACAGTGGGGTGGGGGCAAGGAAAGCCAGAGAAAACAAAACACACTTCTAAAGATATAGCAGATGATCTGGCCAAGGGTGGGGCTGCTAGATTTTTCCTGTTTCCCTATAGCCCACCATCATTAAGTCTAGAATTCTGGCCCAGGAATATTAAGAAGCTCCTCAGACATGCTCGGCATTCAACTTAGCACACAGACACCACATTCACTCAGCAAAGAGAGTAAATAATTCATCCAAGATCTGCCAAGACAGTTCCCTGGGGCTATAAAGCTCTCTGAGGTTGAAGGTTGGCTCTTGCCAGACAAGGAGGAGCCAGAAAAAACAGGGTCTCCTTAGCAATTTGGGATCTCTGTCCAAACACCAGTTCACCGGCTGTCCAGAAGAATCATGTTGGGTCCTTAAGACTGCCTCAGTTCTGCCCAGAAAATTATGCTTCTGACTAGAGTTAATGCCCACTTCCCCTATCCACAGTGAGTGTCAATCATGGTTCTGAGTTAAAGAGGAATTGTGCTGGCTTCGAAGAGCTTGGCCTAAGGGAAGGTGGGTATAGCAAGTGGCAGACCTGTGGGCCCCAAAGTGGGTAGCTGATAGCTAATTGGGGAGTTGACAAGTGTGGGTTTGGGGAGTAAGGAGGTGTTTCACAGGTAGAGTTATTTCAGCAGTTTTGAATAGTAAATGTGAGTTCACCAAACAGGAAAGGACAAGAGGAGGAATATCTAACTTTGTTATAGCTTACTAGGTACCAGGCTATGTTTAAAAAGCATTTTGGAGTAGAGGGAATAGCAGGTACAAACTCTTAGAAATGTGAAAGTACTACATGTATTTATAGTAGGTAACTTCTCTGTAGATAATGTTTAGTGCACTGCTGAAGTTGTTAAAAGATAAGGTCGAGAAGGTGCATCAGAACTGAAAATGCTCAAAATTTATA